>AZIM01001698.1:81934-103427 GCA_000516915.1 Ophiophagus hannah
TGAAGATGGTGTTTGATTTCGTTGTACCAGGTACAATGACAATAATGTAAACTAAACTAAACTAAACCAGTTGTGTATCACAACCCCAGGCCAAACAAGTGAAGTCTATGTCCTGGCATCTGGAGACTGTTAAAGTCTGGATAAAAGGTTCAGTCTCAGTCAATAGGAACACTTTTTAAGATCATCATGCTAATTACTAATTATATTCCAATATATTACTTAATAGATATGATGTAGAAATTATCTTCACATGGCTTTTGTATTATTAAAATGACTCAGGATTTTTCTTTCCTTTCAAAAAAAAATATACAGGTAGTCAACATATGACCACAATTGAGCCCAAAATTTCTATTGCTAAGTGAGACAGTTGTTAAGTCAATTTTGCCCCATTTTAGGACTTTCTTTTGCCACAATTGTTAAGTGAATCATTGCAGTTAAGTTAGTAACATGGTTATTAAGTGAATCCGGCTTCCCCTTTAACTTGATTTGTCAGAAGGTCTCAAAGTATGATCACCTGACTCGGAACACTGCAACCATCATAAATAAGAAACAATTGCTAACTATCTAAATTGTGATCACGTGACCATGGGGATGCTGCAATGGTCATAAGCATGAAAAATGGTCATAAATCAATTTTTTCAGTGCCATTGTAACTTCGAATGGTCACTGAATGAACAAGGGGTATCTGTATAGGGATTTTAGATTTCTTTGAAAGTAGTAATAGGGAGTTTATGCCCCCCGTTTTCAGACTAAAAACAAGCTGTGCCGTTCTGTCTCACTGTATAAAACCCTTAATGTAATCCCAGAATTTTGCTTTGTAAAACAGTAGAGAACAAACCAAAGAAACAAATCCAGATCTTGCCACACTAATCTGAAAAAGTAAAATCAGAAAATTGTAACTTGGATCATGTGGGTGACAAGAGCCTGCCAATTTGGCAACATTTTTCCTTCCCCCTGCCCCACATACATATATAAATACAGCTCTTAGTTAACAGATTTCTCCACCTCTATGGCTTACATTGATACAATATTCAGTTTAAAAATATAAGCAATCTTAGGATCAACGACAAATTAGCATTAAAAGCAGCAGTTTAAATTCAACACATAAGCAGGACCATATCTTAAAAATCATGAACAATCCAGCGAGAACTAAATATGTATCAGGAAATGAAGGTTTTCAGAAGAAACAAAAAGGATTTCACCTCCTTCCTCTCTTCTCCCTCTTCTGGACTGAATCAGAAATACTACTCTGAACAAAGTTTTGCTTTTAGTCCAGTATTTAATCTCAATCCAGGTGAACTCTCAACAATATAGATGAAAAACAGAAGTTTCAAGTGAAGAAAATACAGAACTCATAAGAAAAGGAGAACTTACAAGATGATTACCATGAAGACCTGAAATATATCTTTCTTTTCCAGATATGATCCAAAAACCAATCAGTGGAGCAGCGATGTGGCACCTACCAGCACCTGCAGAACCAGTGTTGGAGTGGCAGTACTTGGTGGATATCTGTATGCTGTAGGTGGTCAGGATGGTGTTTCCTGTCTTAACATCGTTGAAAGGTATTTTAAAAATCAACTTGGAAACAGAGTTCCTTCAGGAAGATAGCACAATTACTTTTACTGGCAGTGAGATGTTTCCTTCTTTTTGTTTCAGATATGATCCAAAAGAAAACAAATGGACTCGTGTAGCTTCCATGAGTACTAGGCGACTTGGAGTGGCTGTGGCTGTATTAGGGGGTTTCCTGTATGCTGTTGGAGGCTCTGATGGGACATCACCTCTAAACACAGGTATTTCCCATAGAAGCTCAATTTACTTTCATACCTTTGTTGCTCAGGGACATTGAACAATGAAACAATTGTTATCAGTGTTACTGAGAAAAAAATGAACTTATAACACAGCAGGAAAGATTAATTTTTTACCAAGTTGTTATACCTTATTAATTCTTCATTAAGTAGATTGGTTGTCTCTATCTGATAGACAGATTTTCCAGATAAATCAGTTGAGAGTTTTGAATAAGAGTGATTAAGTTCCTCAGGGTTAAAAAGCTTGTATAGGATAGGATAATTAAATTGAACCAGTTTTTAGTTAGGATATATCCAGATTTGACAAATATGTACAAGCTACTTTTTTAACACACTTCTGTGTTGCTTGAAACATCTGATGGGCTACCAATATAAACTGAATACTGAATTAGATTAGGTTATAGTTTGATAATTACCAATATCTCATCTGTTCTTCTAATTGTTCTTTTGCTACATTTGTTGATATGGGGGAAGTGGGTTTAGACTGTGTTTTGCTATTGTCAGATGTCTTTATTGTTTGACCAGTATCATAAAAACCATCCACAGTGGAACGCTACAATCCCCAGGAGAATCGCTGGCATACAATTGCACCTATGGGAACTCGACGTAAGCACCTAGGGTGTGCCGTGTATCAAGATATGATCTATGCTGTGGGAGGCAGAGATGATACTACTGAACTTAGCAGTGCTGAGCGATATAATCCCAGAACTAACCAGTGGTCTCCTGTAGTAGCAATGACATCACGCCGTAGTGGGGTAAGATCTTTGGTTGGTTGACTGCTATTTCTCCATATCATCCATGATTAGACTGCCCAGTATTAAGAGACCCAGTATTAAGAGGAGTGCAAAAGTTGCAATTAAAAAGTTAGAATTTGGAAAAGGAAAAGGTAGCACAGTATTGAACTTAGAACCCTGGCTCCATGTTGATATGCACTATAATAATTGTAAAGTATCAGATTACACAGTATAAGATTATTTTTAATGGAAGATCTTTAGTTACTGTATGTTACAGTATAAATGAAACTTAGGCACATAACATGAACTGTGGAATGTTACTATTCCAAGTGTTTTAGGTGTGCATAAAAATAATTACAGCTAGTCCTTGACCGATGACCATTGGGTCAGCGACCATTCAAGGTTATAATAGCACTGGATGAATGGTGGTTATAACCACTTCATTGAGATCTGGCCATCCCAGCATCCCTGTGGTCATGTGAATGCAGTGTAGGCACTTGACACCTTTTGTACTTTCAAATGGTTGCCAGGTGCCCTACAATCAGGCATCACTGTTTGCAATCTTCCCTGCCATCTTCTCCAGAAAGTAAATGAGAAAACCAGCAGGGAAGGTTACAAGTCACTGGGGTAAGTCTCCCCAACCTGTGTCTCTACATTTGTGTCATGTCAACCATTTGAGCATCTTTGTGGATCCTCCCCAACCCTTGCTGCACCTCCTTCACGTCATTGCACACCAACCTGCATCTATTTTCTGACTGTTCCTTGCACATTTCCCCAATCTGTGCTGTCTCATGTAGTCTTGCACCTTCTTCAACCATGCCTCTTGAGCATCCCTTTGCACCCTAACCAATCAGTGTTCATTGTGCTCCTCCTTGAGCTGCACACCTCTTGCACATCCCCTTATGCAGACTGCTTGATCTGCACCATGCCCCTCATGCATCCTAGTACCCTCTCACTTCCTCTCCCACACAACAACGACTGATCTACTAGCCTGCCAACTTGGAACTTGCAACTTCCTGCCTGCTTTTCCATTGACTTTGGTTGTGAGAAGCCAGCAAGAAGTTGCCTTGTCTAATGACCGTAGGATTCAGTTAATGGCAATGGGACTGCAGGAACTGCCATCACTACACTTGCAATTTAGAACACTGAACATCAAAAATTTGTACTGTAGCATTCTTGCTTATGTAATTAACAGAAATATTTTTATTTATTTATCTACATCCTATCTTTATTATTTTGATAAATAACTCAAGGCAGCAAATGTTACTAATATTTCTTCCTCCTTCCATTTCCCCCACTACAATTCCATGAGGTGAGTTGGACTGAGAGTGACTAACCTAACCATTACACCAGACTTAACCACTAGACCAGACTTAATTATCTCTTAGGTTGGACTTGCTGTAGTGAACGGACAACTAATGGCCGTGGGAGGCTTTGATGGCACAACATATTTGAAGACTATTGAGGTGTTTGATCCCGATGCCAACACATGGAGGTAAACTAAATTTTGAACCATGATAAGGAGGGCATAAGTCACACTGTATTTATTTCACCATGTTATTTGTCTGATATATAATCAGCCCCTGAAAATAATGGGTTAGTTCACAAACGAACTATAATCTATGGCAAGGACCTCCAACTGTTCCAGCTTTGCGGATCGATGGGGCGGGGGGTGGGGGAGAGATGGTTCCGCAGAAGCAGTTGGCGTGTGTAGCTCCATTTACACAAGTACATGCACCCGCTGCTCAGAGAAATGGAGTTTCACACGTGAGTGCCCGCCACTCGTGCAAATGTAGATTCCTGTACAAGCACACTTGCCCACCACTTGTGCAGTTCAGTACCTGGCCATGGCCCAGGGGTTGAGAACTCCTGATCTATGGAGTACAAGATAGAATGACTGATTTCACACATTATACTAAACCAGTGGTGGCTAACCTTTTTCAGCTCCTGTGCCGAAAATTGCATGCCATAGGTTCGCCATCATGGTACTAAATTATAGATGACCAATTCTAAACATGATGGTGCCAAAATACAAAACATATTGTGACATCACAACACAAGCCCTGCCATTTTATACTTGCATACAAGTAATTAAGAGGCAAAATTTGCATCATGATCACATTTGCATCATCTTAACACACACACACACACAAACTCCTTATGCATTTAACCAAAGCCAAGTAAAACACTTTTCTGGTGTGGCATAATGTCTGTACAAAGCACCCACTGTGGGTTTAAGGGCAGGAGCAATATACTCTCAGAATTCATGATCTATGATTTCTGAAATGGAAGTGTGTTTGATTAAAGTAGTGCAAATGTGTACAGTTAATCTCAGAGGAACTCCACAAAGGTAACACATATTGTCTTCCAAAGTCATTTATTCTTTCACGGAATAAATTATTATAAGAGAATTATATTGGTTGTGAAATTCAGCTTTCCTTAATACCCAAACTGAGCTATTCTGGAATTCTAATTTCTTTGAAGGCATAATTGGGTTAAATAGATCCCTTTGGGGGGGGGAAAATTCCAAATTGAACATGCAGGGTANTCCCTTTGGGGGGGGGGGGAAATTCCAAATTGAACATGCAGGGTATTTAAGAAGAGATGTTTGATTGAATTGTGCATGTTGGCTAATAGTTCTCTTTTCAGAGAATCTACTGTAGAAAAAGTATTTTCCAATATGAAATTAGGTTTAGATTAGAGGATCTACATTAATACGGAAATTCAAAACTACCAGGTTTTAGAGTAACTGGTCATAAAGAATGAGTTCTATTCACATCAAGTTAATAGATAAATGGGTAAAATAATTTCCCAGGGCAAGAATTAACATACTTTTATCACTTATACCTGTTAACTGTGTTCTTAGAAAATCAGTACAGACTAGTTGGCAGCATAACAAAATTAGCGGATGTAAAAAAGTTAAAACTGAAGAGTAGACCAGAAAGTTAAAAAACTAAAAACTAAAAAGACAATGTTAAGTCATTTGTCGTATTGCAGATAGACATTTGCAGATATTGAAGATTTTACCTTAAATAAAATGTGCAAAGATCTCAGACACATAGATACCTTTAACTTGGTATATGCAAGGTATATTCATTCTAAGTTTAAAAATATTCTGCTAATCAAATTGTATGAGGAAAATCTGAGAACATGCAAGAGATGTTATTAGCTTACTAACTGCATTGTAGCATATGAGCACGAGTGTTACTTTTTTCTTAGCTTATTCCCAACTTTTTAGCTTTGCCCAAACTTTTAACTAATTCATAGACGTGCAAGAAAATAACTTCTTAAAAAAGAAAAGCAAACCTTCAATTTAACAAACATATTGACACCTTAAGTTTGTTCAATAAACCTTGATTACTCATGGCTTAACATGTGTTCTAATCACAAGGTATAGGGAAAATCATGTATGCTTTGATTAATTAATAAGGTGTAATGAATAACTGATCTTCTAAAAGATCTTTGGAAAAAACAAAGTTTTTGCTAAAAAATTTCTTATTCGGTATGGCATTTCATATGGTTTTAATACATTTTTATTATTGCAGTTTATTTCATCCAGATTTTAATTATTTTATTCATCATAGTAAGTAAATAAAATTAGAATTAAAAGTGTAACATTTGTGAGGATATGATGAAAAACCTCATGAACTTCTTACACAAGCTCACTGACTTATAAGCATCATGTAAATTTCCATGCATCTAATATAAATTGACTTTGTGTCTCATTTTCTAATTTATTTTTAGAATCCTCAGTTTTAGACTTTTCAGCAGTCTTATCTCTGATTCATATACCTTTTGTTATAGAAGAATAATCATACCATTTCTTCTGCAGGCTGTATGGAGGAATGAACTATCGTCGACTTGGAGGTGGTGTGGGGGTTATCAAAATGACACACTGCGAATCCCATATATGGTAAAAAGCCAAAGGGAAAATTTTGCTTGTTTCCTCATTCCAACTGAAACGTTTGTGTTAAGAGCCTTTCAAGACTAGTAAAATGAGATCACTTATGTTCTTGCTGTGCCTCTTCCTTTGGAACTGCAGTGGATATTCAAATGTTTGCTTTCTTCTCTGCTACAATTAAGGAAGAACATGCTACCCAACTGCAGAAAACTCCCTGGAACAGTAATTCCTTGTCTTTATCTTCCTATCCTAATATAATATTTCTGCTGGAACTGGAATCCACTGTTACTCCAAGCATTGTCTAAGATCCCAGATATATGTGAGTTCTTTCAAAGAGGTGAACCTGTGTGAAGAAGTGACAAGCTGTAAGAGCAATGTTTCTATAAACATAATTTGCCTTGTTCAGAAAGTATATAATAAAGCCAGATGGTCTTCTGCATCTGCCTTATTGTAAAGAAAATGGCATACAATCTAACCCTAACCCTACTCATTTCAGCAGGATGAGTGATAGATTTTAAAACACATTGTACTGAGAGTATTGGACAGTTTTCTTAAATCTGAGACTTACTCCATTTAATTCATTACACACACACACACAAAAGCACAGAGCTATTAAATAAGGACATCAGTGTTACTTAGAAAATTGCAACAAGAACAAAGTATTGCAAATTCATGATCTGGTTGTTGGAACAAGAAATAGAAATATGGAACTTTTAGCACAATTTATTAGTTGGTTTCCACGAAACTAAACAGAAGCAATTCAGGAATCCAGATCTACTTTTATTTAGTGCCATTAATTTTACTGAAATGAGTGTGAATCTTAGATTCACTTCACTGTTGGCATAGTGGGAACATTAATACACAAACACAAATCTGGACAGTAATCTTGCAGTATGGGTTAAAGAAAGGGGGAAAAGTATCCTCAATAATTAATAGGAAATAAAATAAATTCCCACTTTAGCCTCAGGTACTATGCTTATTCTGCTTTAAATGTCTGAATTTCTGGATTCTAAAGTATAAGAAGGCCAGCCTTACTATGCTTCTGAAAGAAGTGATTAGAACATTAGGACTTTCAGTTTAGCTTTTCATATTTATCCTTAAGATGTAGTTTTATTCTGTTGGGGGGGAGGGGGTTAGACCAGTTTATGAAAATTGGATTGTAAAAATATATTTATTACAACCATGCCAGCATTGCAGCTGAATCAGGTGCAGGATATCTATGTACAGCTTATATCTGAATTGGGTGACAACAATTCTTAATTTGATACATCCCACGACACTAGCCAGTTCTTGTAATTCCAAAAGCTGCAAAAGAATGGATAAACTGCTTTGATCTTGGTGGATTATAACCATTGGGAGAAACCAAGTGACTCTAAAGTGTCCTGTTTCACCTTTATAAGAAACAACTTTGTTTATAAACTCAAGCATCTTCAATGTCTATTATATCTATTCATAAATTGGGATGGGGTGGAGAATCACAAATCAAGAGACATTACTTGAGATAAAACCTTTTACCCTAAAGGTTGGCATTCTTGTGTTTACATATTGAACATTTGCACCTTTATGAAGAAAAAGTATTCTGTAAACAATTGTTTACATATCATTATGCTTTTTCTAGCATGTTAACTTGTATAGTGTTATTAAATAAAATCTGTGTGAGTATTATGTTCTCTCATGATTCCTGTATTTGCCAAATTTATATTGTAAAGTCAAAGAATTTTTTTTATTCTAGATATGAATACTTTACATAGGTCAGTCGATATATGTACTCTCAGTAAGCTTTTCTTTTGTGTATTTTCTTTTTTCATCATCTGTGGTGTTATGCTATTGTAATAGACAAGAATTGCAGGAAACCTAAAGGGATTGAAAACTAAGTTGTCCCCAGTTATTTAAGAAAATTTATATGGCCTTACTCTCAATTACTCCAGGCGACTTACAACAATAAAAATACAACATATAAAATCAATCACAACAGTCCCACCCCACCCCACCCTGGTGGCAACAACAATCAAAGCCATTTGATGGGCTCCATCCTGCTCTGAGCTTGCTGGACCCATTGGCAAAACCAGGTCTTCAGGGCATTATGAAAGAGTGTCAAAGTGGAGTTGAATCTTATCTCTGTAGGTATGATGTTCCATAGGGAGGGAGCCACCATGGAGAAAGCCCTTCTTGGTCCCACTAGATGGACCTCCTTAGGAGAAAGGACCCATAGCGTTCCCTGCCTCTCCACTCTGGTGGGTCAGACAGAGGTGACCAGGAAAAGATAGCCTTTGAAATAACCTCACCCCAAGCCTTGTAGGGCTCTGAAGGTGACAACCAGCACCTTGAATTGGATCCAGAAGCAAATTGGCAACTAAGGTAGCTCCCACAGGAGAGATGACGTGTACATTTAGGCCTGCACAAAACCATGTGGGTCACTGCATTTTGAACCAATTGAAGCTTCTGGATACTTTTCAAAGGCAGCCCCATTTACAGCATGTTGCAATAGTCAAGGCTATGCTTTCCTGTATTGGGAAAAAGTTATAGCAAGATTAACTATTCAAACTTGTAATCTCCTATATTCTTTTATTCAGTTTTTATGTCACCAGTCTAAAGACACTCGGTAATTACCATATAACAAAAAGAATAGAGTTAAACATAAAACAGAAATCAGGAACAAAATTCAAGAACAAGTGATGCAAATGGTGTAAATGAAAAGCTATTTGAAAAAGCTGCTATGAATGACTTTCAGTTTGATCTCTATTTAATAGAGAGCTCATTCCATAGCACTAGTGCCGCAACAAAGAAGCAACACCTTTTACCTTCACCAGGAATGTGGAACAAGACAGGTACATTTTTCTTCATGATCTAACAGGTTGGGTTGAATCTGGTTGGGGGAAAGCAATCCTCTGGTGGCCAAATGTCAAGCCATGAAAGACTCTACAGTACTTTAAATTGTAGTTAGACTGAACTGGTAACAGACTGGTAATATGCTCCAAATGTAGGAAGCCAGTTAAGACATGGGCCACAAAGCATAAAGTATGTAAAGCATACTGCATTTGTGTATATGGGTTGTAATGAGAGCATGTAGGCATGTCAGTTGTCACCATTATATAACTGCAGTTGATACACCAGCCAAAGTTGGGCAAAAGCCCACCAGCCACAACGTTCACCTGTTGTTAAAGGAGACATGAGTTTCAAAAGATACCCAAACCACAAATCTGCTCCAGAAGTGGGTAACATCTGTTTATCCAAGGATAACAGCAACTCTACCTCACTTGGGTTCAGTCAATGTGTAGCCTAGTTGGGCAATGATACTTACAACTTGACTAGCCTTGTTGGCATAGCTTATGTAGTAAGATAACTTTGAAATTAGTTATCTTGAAATTAGCCAAGTATATGTACAAATATAAAGGAGCTAATTAAGCTTAGTTGCATACTTGCTTTGCTTTTCGTACAAATAACACAAGAATAAATATTGGAAAACACTATTTTAAGTGGCTTGAATTCAATTTTATGACAGGATATTTCTGCTTGGATAATTTTAATTATGGTTCGTTGCAGTCAGCCAGATGTTTAGACTTTGTTTGGCATTTTATCCACCCATCAAGTCCTCCTCAAGGACCTGTGGTTGCAGTAGTAAGCTGCTCTTTTTTCAATTTGACCATAGTGATTTTGTCAATGACAGTGGTGTTCAAGTGATACTCCATTGTTCTGGAATTGCATCCAAGTACCAATCAGTATTGGTACTCTTTTTTTCTTTTGCCACAGTTATTCTATTTTCAGGTCTTTGTATTTTGTAATTTTCTCCATTTTTTAAATCTTTTATCCTGTCTTCAGGTACTACTATGTTCACTATCCAGACTTTTTTTATCTTTCTTACTGACAATTGTTAAGTTTGGGATGTTATGTGGCAGGTGCCCGTCTGTTTGAATACTTAATGTCTCAGGGCACTCTAGCTTTGTTTTCTATTACTTTGTCTATTTTGTGATCCCACCAGTTTGTGCTTGGAGGCAAATGCTATTTGTTGTAGATCTTCCAAAGTACTATTGTTGCTACTTTGTTATGCCCTTGTTTATATAGCCTTCTTGTAGCAGTTTGTATATTTCAATTGGGTAAAATGATGTATCATAAGGCAACAATTATTAAATCAACATACCTCAAAAGAGCTAACTTAAAGAATGCATCCAAAATGCAGCATCCATGACTCCCATGGGACTGAAATTGGCAAAGTTGAGATCACTTCAGTGTGGCTTTGACATTGCGCTGCCATTATTAGCAGAGGTCACATAATCATAATTTCCAACGCTCCCTGTCAGCGTCCTACAAGGAAAGTCATTGGGGAAGCTGGCAGGAAGTGTAAATTCAATTGGGATTGCCTATGACCCCTGCCAACTTCCCAGAAGCAAAGTATTTGCTGTGGGAAATTGGCAGGGAGCGTCAGCAATGGGGAAGCCAGCAGGGAAGGTTGCAAGTTATTTAGATAAGTCTCCCACTGGCTCAAACTCCCCAACCCCTTTGTGCTCACATTGGCCCCTTGCACATTCCCATTCATGCTTCCTGTCCCATACAACACCACTTGCATGCCCTTGTCAACCCATACCACCACCTCCCAAATAGCACAGCACTTCTGCCACTCTGCACATCCTTCCCAATCTGTGCCATACTCTCACACAATTTCCCCAATTCATGCAGCATCTCTTACACCCCTTCACAAGACCCAGAACTTGTTTGGCTAACGTTGAGAAATGTCTTGCAGGAATTTACCTAAAAGATGACCTAACAGGTCACAGATTTTCTAGTACCAAATAGTATTGTGTGGTCTTACTTAAACTTTTATTTTCAGATTTTTTTTTTTAGTTTTCATGTATTTCTTTCCAGTACTTTGGGAGATTTTAGAGAACTACCACAGATAATAAAAATATTTTAAGGTTGTATTGGAAATGCCATAAGTATTGGAAATCCCAATATTTCTATAAGTTTTTCCAAGAATGCTAAGAAAAACAAAAGAATTTTTATTTCTCACAAATGCATTGAGATACAAGCAAAGCAAATTCAGGTAGAAAATTCCATTTACTTAGGAAGGTTTTTTTGGAAATGAAAAAAGTAATGGCCATATTTCTTTTAACCCAATACTTACTGGGATACAACTTGCACCATTCCATTTGACTAAGTCTTTCATTCCTAAACAGCCAAAAGGTAACTTCTATGTCCAATCAGAGAATCAAGCAGCCATATTGGCTAGCCATTCAGCTGGGATATGGACATTCACTTTTACTTACAATAACCAAAAATCTTTAAAATCAAAGTATCCAAACCCTCCCCTATTCAAGCAACCTCTCACAAATAACTGGGTGGCCATGTGTCACCTCCAAACTAGGTCACCAAATAGTCAGAGCCACAAAGTCCACTAACCTATCTTCTACCAAGTTAGTTCCCAATGATGAGGACAATCCTGGCCAACATAAACCTGTAGGGAGTAAAAACAGCTCTGTCCTATTGCACTTCCGGAACCAAACCCTGACAGACCTATAAACCTTCCAACCAAGTTCGTGTCAGCAGTCTCTACCCCCAGCTTTTCTTTGCCCTCCATTGACAGCAATGACTGACCAAGTAGAACAAACTGGTTACACTTTAGAAAATGGTTAACCTGCTGCCTCCTGATTGTGAGTATGAAGAATACCAGTCCTATTTTTGAATAGTCCACAACCACCAGAAGATCTTTAACACCACAATTAAAAAGCAAGTCCGAACTTCCTGGAGATTATAGCTAGGATGGCAGCACCTCATAAGTTTGCTCTTTGACTTGGGTCAGGACTCCAGTAGCACCTTTTCCAACAAAGGTATAAGCTTTTCTGGCCTTCATCCTTCTCATTTTGTGATATCACGTGCTGCATTCCATCTCTGACAATTGTCCAGACAAGCCCAACAATACAGATGTTGTGAGCAATGGAGCTCCCAAATCTCTGTCATTCATTCCACTGCTCAAGGTACACATCACCAAAAGCAAATGTCAACAAACTGGCATAGGCGGGGAATGTATCGAAGACCTTATCTGATGCCACCTTTTTTAAAAAGCGTCTTTTTATTGCTTTCCACTCTTTGTATCTGTCCATAAACTGTATTTATCTGACTTTTCACAGAAATGTTATTAATTAAATCTGACTCAATCAGTAATTTCCAATGCAACTAGCTATAAAGGTATCTTTATACTATTCATACTATTATGAATTCTTCCACATAATCTGTTTCAAGTGAATCCACAAATTTCTGTCTCGCTGTGATTGGTTAGGATAACTACAGCAATGCCTTTGGACAGCTTTTGGTTTAAAAAAGCACAACAGGCATTTTCCACTTTGTAAAATTCCATTAATTACCTAATGATTCACTTTAAAAATATAGAAAATTATCACATTCTTCCACTGTCTTTCTTCCTAAAGAAAAAAATTTAAGAGACTTAGTTCAACTCCATGATTGCCCAGATTCTGATTAATATTTTCCACCCTAAAGGAGATCCAATTTGAGGCAATTTACAGTATTGCATTGCCAAGCAGTTGTCACTATCAGGAAGTTTTTTCAAATATCGCAAATGGTGTGCCCTATTTTGAAGCAATTCCCATCCCTTGTATAGATAGTAAAATAAAGATGGTGCTCATCATATATTATTCCTCTTGAACCCAACCCAATCCAGATCAGATGATTAATGAAGTCATGTCTGAAGTAAATAATCTATTATGGATACAGGTTTTGTATAAAACATGCCATCAGAACCCCAATTTAATCCCTGATCTAGGGGCAATGCTGTAGGATGTTACAAAAGGAAATTAAAAATTATTTTAAAGCTCTTAAGTTCTTATAATCTTCCCAAAACCTCAGTGTGGAGGACTAAACAACACAGAACGCTGACCATTAAACAAAATGAAGAGAAAGGGAATGCGATGATATTATCTTGCACAAAGACCAAATGCCCAGAATCATTAATAAGCAGGTCCTGGTCTTTATGATTCATAATTATAGGCCTCACATAGATGAAATATGTTCCAGTTACACTTTCACTGTTTTTCTTTGCTTTACTATATGAATTAGTATAGCATTTCCATAGTCACTTAAAATTTAGGGAAGAAGCCAATGATACAGGTAAATTGGATACCATCTCCATGGGTTTTTTTTTCTGAAAAGCTCACCTGAAGTTAAACTCTAAAAATTCTAAAATTTTCCCACTTAGTTGGTTAGATTTTCTGAGCAAAAGTTCAATATGTAGACACTTATACTGTACTTTTGAGTAATATATTTCTTTTAATAATCCATATTATAAATATGAAAAAATGTAACTATATAGCTCTTAATACTATATACAACACATTTAACCTACCTTCTATTTAAGTACAACAAGAGCAGAGTAGACAAAAACAATTCTACAATCTTCTATACTAAATAATTTTCTGTAATTAACTTTATGAGATATAACCCAGTAAATACTTGTCACATTATTTTTGAAAGTGCCAGTTCTGTGAGCAGTGACAGAACTCCCATCAGATATTGGGCATGGTGAATCTGATAAAAGAGAGAGAGAGAGAGAGATACCATTAGATCCATGGAAACAACAAGGAAACAGAAAATCAACAAAAGTTCTCATTTTGGCCTTACTTTTAATCTAGCCTTCAATATCTCAAACATTAAAGAAAGCTAACTTTATTTATTAAACCAGTATGCCACCTATCTCACCAAAGGCAATTCTAGGTGGCTTAGACGTTGAATAAAAGAATAGTTTAAAACATTAAAACAATGAAGATCTTAAATTTAAAAATTCAGTTAAAATAAAACTTAAGCAGGAAAGTGTGCATAAAGAGATGGGGTGTTCTCTACTCCATTTAGCCACCTCTAACTACACCCCCACTGGGGCCCTGGGCGAACTGGCACAGCCAAGGCCTTTCAAAAGGGTGGAAGTGGATCTGACTTTGGGGAGCAAGATGTTCCAGAGGGCAGGAGCCATGACAGAAAAGGTTTTCTGGACCGAGCAGCCAAAATTACTTGACTGATGGGGTCCACAGCTTGCCTCTTCTGCCCTTTAAAAGCTTAAAACAGGAAGGAACCCCAAGAACTGGACAAAATACTGTTAGGAACAGATGAAAAATTAATAAAGAAAATGTATAATTATCTACTGAATTTTAAAATGGAAGAATATGTAAAAGAAATGATGATTGTATGGGCAAAAAATTTGGGTACACTATAGAATTAGATAATTCGCAAAAATTGTGGGGGATAAATTATAAATTAACACTGTCAACAGCGTACAAAGAAAACCTATACAAAATGTTTTATAGATGGCACTTGCCACCAGCAAGATTGGCAAAAATATTTCCAAATATGTCACCAGGATGTTGGAAGTGCAAACAGAGGTTGGGATCCTACTACCACATGTGGTGGACCTATCCGGCAGCAAAAAAATATTGGTTGAAGATAAAGAATTGGCTAGAAGAGATGCCGGAACAACAAATAGATCTGAAACCAGAACTATTCCTATTAGGGATAACATTAGGGAAACATAATAAAAGATTCACATATTTAATCATACACATAATAACTGCAGGTAGAATCATATATGCACAAAATTGGAAAAGTGAAAGTACACCTATAGATGAGGAGGTAATAAAAGAAAAATGTGCCGAACTGGACAGACTTACAAAAGGACAAAAAGGAAACAGAATACTACCTAACATGGGATGTATTGTATAATTGGATAAATAATAGATACAGAGATTAGTATTTACTAAATGAAAGATTAACAAAATAAAAATACAGATATATTGAAATATGTAAGAATAAACAATGTACCACTATTTGAATGTATGTATGTAAATATAGTATAAAATGCACAAAATGATAAATTTAATAGCGTATTATGGTATAACTAAGAAAAGTTATAATCATGATGTTTAACATTATGTAGTCAGAAGAGATTATATTGTATGATAGTTTCAATTAGGATGTATACTATGATGTAAAAAAAGGACTTAATATAACCAGTACACAATGACGTTGTATAATTGGAACTCTGATGAATATTAAGGAAAAATGTATAATAAAAATATTTTTTAAAGCTTAAAACAAAATATTATGTACTTAATACTATGTACTTTAATACCATGTTTCACTTTTACAGGTAGTCCTCAACTTACAACCAAGTGAGGTCAAAATTTATGTTGCTAAATGAAACATTGATTGAGTTTTGCCCCATTTTACGACTTTTCTTACAACAGCTGTTAAGTGAATCACTGCAAGCAATTGTTAAGTTAGTAACATTGTTGTTAAATGAATCTGGCTTCCCCATTGACTTTGCTTGTCAGAAAATTGTAAAAGGTAATCACATGACCCCAGAGACACTGCAATGTCATAAATATGAGTCAGTTGCCAAGCATTCAAATTTTGATCCCATGACCAAGCGGATGCTGCAACGGTCATGTGAAAAATGATCATTTGTCACTATTTTCAGTGACTAATGTAACTGAATGGTCACTAAATGAACTGTTCTAAGTTGAGAACTATCTGTATAAGAGTATCGAAAAGCCTCAACTTCCTCTTTCAGATACTGAGTGGGTATTCTATTTTGAAAGTCTCTGTACTATTGCAACCAACATATTTTGGTTTGTAGTGGGATGAAAACCTCCATGAGTCTTTCAGCCTGATCAAGGTTGCCACAGTTGCTTCCTAGCAGTCCATTCTGCAGGAACAAAGCAGCAGCAGAGGTCTTGCAGCTGTAGCAATCTTGCCTTGATTATGAAGATAGAGCAAAAAGGGATAGTGCTTTTTAATAGCTCAATTTTTAGGTCATTCAGACATATATACCCACTACTCTTCCTTAAACTATTTGCAGATGATATTGTTGGCTGGAAAACCTCTGCATATGATCAGAGGTGCCTAATGCCATTACAGTATTCTTTCCAAATATTTTGTTTTAAAGTAAATTCATATCATAATTATTGACCAAAAAAGCAAGTTGCATACCTTTATTTTTCCCAATGAATGAACAGAGGCTACAGATGTAGAAACTTTCACTAGTTGTGTAGATGATAAATATATCTTGAAGTGCCTATGGAAGTGCTTGTAAAGGGAGTTCATGAATAACTCCACTTCTTCCTGTTTAACTTCTCCCTGGACACTGTGTACTGAATCCCAGAGAGCTTTTGCATCTTCAGAATGGATAGCATAAGAAATATCCAAAGGATAAGGTAGACATGGCACAGAAAAAGTCAGTTCTGTTGCATGCATGCGATGGTCCGTACTGCATCCAGACCATATTGCAGCCATCCATGCAAGATGAATAGGATTGATGTGTAATGGGCTGAAATAACAGTCAAAAGTTTGCTGAAGCCAAGTTTCAACAATATTTGAGAAACCCTGTGCACCATGTACAAGGAATAAAGGCAAACAAGTAAAATCCTCTGGGAGAGTCTCAACAAAATCGCTTGTACAAGCATAACAGAGACAACCCATCCATACCACCTTGTTTTCTTCTTCATCATCATCATCTACCATTTGAGGTCTCTGCATAATCTAAAGGCAATTATAAACATATTCATGAATACATTTATTACAATTCTATGAAATTGAGTTAATTTCTGAACTTACGATAAACACATTAATAAAAGTTATTCTTACTGAATTTCATACCATACTGTATGCTACAGATTCACAATGATCAGATTAATTTATGAATACATGGATATTTTGCAGGGATTCTATCAGATTTATGTGAAAGTACACCCTCCAAAGGTACTCAGTATTATAATCCTAAAGAACTATTTTCAAAACAAATAATTGGAATCCCTCCCTTCCTTTTAAGTGTCCAATTGTAGGATACTCTGGACAAATTCCTGCAGTTCTCTTGGAAAGATTTTTCAGAAGTAATTTGCCATTGCCTCCTTCCTAGAACTGAGAGAAAGTCACTAGCCCAAGATCATCTAGCTGGCTTCTGCCTAAGGTAGAATTAGAATTCATAGTCTCTCAGGTTGTAACCTGCTACTTTAATCACACAAACTGGCTCATTGATAACTATAGGAAGGAACCTACAGATTCAAAAGTAGCATATTGCAAAATACCACAGTAGGGCCAAATTGGTCCCCTTAGAACTGTTCATAGTTGCATAAGTATGTAGCTATTAAAAAGCAAGAGGATATTTGGAGCAGGTTTTTTTGGTCTGATTCTACTGGATTTGTTTCATGCTACTTTACCAACAGAAACCTGAATTTTGTAACCTTCCAACCCATAAAGCTTGATCAAAGGAGTTTGCTGCTTTGTGTGTGTTTGTGTGTGTGTGTATGCAAATATATATTCTTCCTTTCATCTTCCTTAATGGATATAATAAACTTTCAAGAAAAAAGTATTTTAGATTACCTGGATTTGAATCATCTGGTAAAGAAACACCAGGAGTTAATTATAAAACTTTAGTACAGATATATATATAGCAGCAGTAGATGGATAAACAAAATTATCTAGAACAAAGTTATTTTATAGCCTGCCCACTGTAATATATTTCAAAAGTATCAAGACAAAGCCATTGTTAGTAAAAGATTGGCTTAGTTACCTATTATATAAGACTACTTACCTCAATAAGAACTGCTGTTTGTTTTTTTCCTTTGGTTTTCAAAACAGAAAGTGAAGAAAACTTTGCTTGAAACATTAAATCAGTTTCACCATCCAGTACAAATCTCTTCTCCTTTTGTGCAGTAATAACATTACTTAGTTGTTTAGAATATTCCCGCAATTTTCCATAAGAGAATTTATGCAGAGGAGTGACGCTGTATAAGGTCCACTGCTTAGTTACAATGAATCGTATCTGATAACTAGCTTCCTCCTGCAACAAAAAGAAAATTTTAAAATGCAAAAAAAAATGACTAAAATCTATATTTTCCTGTCATAGTTTACAAAGCAGAGGAAATATTACAAAGAATTTACATGATACTTTGTGTCATTTTTTGTTCCTATCTTATTATGTTGTCTAAAACCAATATTTATTATTTTATGGCTCAGAAGATAGCAAAAACTGTTGAGCAAAATGCAAAAGGAAAAAATATACCCTTTTCCTTTATTAACTGAACTAATAAAGGAATCTGTATTATACAATCTAATTGATTAGCTCAATATCTGTGCTTCGCTACAGAACTATGTGGTCGAATTTAGTTTTTGGGGAGGAAAATAAGGGGAGAAAAAATGCTGCCTCTGCCTACCAGCATCCATCAGTATTCATCTGGCTAGCATCCTGTCAGTGTGTGAGAGAATTGAGGGCTGTTTGGAAACTGAAACAGTATTTGGTGTGTGAGCAAGGAGACAGCAAGGAGCCCAGGCATGGCTTTGCTCAACTGTTTTGTACTAAAGCTGCTTGGTGCTGTGAAACTAAAACTGAAACTCCTCTCCTCTGCCTGTGTTTTGCATTTGGAACAGATTTATTTTCAGGCGGGGAGGGGGAGTAGAACTCCTTAGCATCAGAGCATGTTAATATATGAAATACTAATGTTCTGATAGTCATTTTGAAAAATCCTTTCTTAGTGAACACCTAGAAGCCAAGAGGAACATACATGCCAAATTTTAAGTTTGTAGGCTTTACGGTTCTGGAAATTTTGTGATGATGCGTGAGTGGTATTTTGCTTTTATATAGAAGTATAAAATAATATCAAAAGCAGGTAGTATATTTAGTAAATATCTGTACATATACATAAATATTTTTGCAAATATTTTTACATATAAAGTACATATTACTTTACTAATATTTTAGTAAACATTTTACATATATAGACTGGATTTACATAGCATTCTAAGTCACAATTTTTTAAATTTGCGCACTGTAAATTATGATTCACCATTCCTTTTCTAGAAAGCAATGTTAAAGTAAGCCCCAAAAGAGCAATACAATTATTTAAACCAAAGAAGCTAAAGACCTGAGATGAGAAAAAAAGAAAAGGAGCAGTTAAAAGTAGCTTACATCAATACAATATTTTTGCATGCCTTTTTAGTCTTGCAAACCATCCTTGCTTCCATGTCGTTCAATCACCTCACATTGTCTATTGTACTTCCGATATTTTCTTGAGGATTCATCAACTTCATCTAAGCACAATTTCCTTAAGCATTCTCTTCCTCTCAGCCTATTTCCCACTTTCTTCAGTTGTTATGTTATTCAGTTGTCATTAATTTTCTCCATATAATCTAAGTAACATCAGCCTTTTTAACTAACCCTAACCCTAATATCTATATTCAACCCACATTCAGTTGATTGACTGCTTGCCTTCAACTCAGTTTTGGACTGTGGATGACTGCCTAGACAAGTCCCTGTAGTTTTCTTGCAAGGCTTTTCAGATGGGTTTGCAAATGACTCTTACCTAGAGCTGAGGACTGTCTCAATGTCCTCATTTGTGTCTAAACAGGATCAGAATTCAGTGTTCCACTTTCTAGCTTGGTGCCTTAACCACTACACCAAACTGGCTTACAATTAGTATCTTTTTTATTATTGATGTGTCTTTTTGTTTAAATACACAGGTAATTCTTAAGAACCTCACTCTCACCTCCTTTCCTTTTCTTCCAACATACCCAATTTTCACTTCCAAATAACAAAATGGGCAGAAGCACAATTATAAAATCAGTTTATCTACTTTTGATTATTTTAACTCACTACCCACTAGTAGAAATGCTACTAGTGGGTAGTGAATTAAAATGTCAATCAAAAGTGTATCTTAAAATTTCTCTGACCTTTTCTCCACCTTTAATAAAAAAAATTAACTTGCTTTAATTTTTCACAATTTATATACAGAGGTGATTAAAAGTTTGTGAACCCAGCTTTTTAATATTTGAAGATCATGTTCATTAATAAATAAATGAACAAGTATAATGTTTGTGATTTGTTTGTATAATTGGGTTCTTTATCTAGATTTTAGAATTGAGTGGAGAACAGTTGATAGGACTACTTTTAGGTCATATTTATGCAGAAATATTGAAAGTTCAAAAGGATTCAAAAACTTTAAATGAATTTGTCACTTCATCTTTCTACATAACTATCCTCATGTTTGATATATTAATTTTATTTGTTGCATCATCAATATAATTTGCTTGCACATCATTCAGGCTCTCAGCCAACTGCATATATATTCATATCACTAGAATTATTTCCTACACATTTATATTTATGTAAATCAACCAACCAGACATTATGCATTTTTATCATATTCTCTCTGCTCTGTCAAATTATTTACTAAACATTTTTATTTATTAATTTTTTTTATTTCCATACTTGTTTAACTTTTAGCATATCACATTCAGCAGCCAACCCTTCAACTCCAGGGAACACTTGTCCTGATAAGTAAATTTGTGGATGCCTGCCCTTAGAGTAATTTAAATTGCTTAGTTTTTAAAAGCTGCTTCCTCTTCAAACATGTTGCCAGTCACACTATACTCATATACACTCTTCATTGTTCCTTACCTGAAGATCTGGATTCTGTGAAATCTTTATTTTAGCTGGAGTCTGACCAAATAACTTTCTTTCCTTGAGGGATAGCACACCTCTTGAAAGATAGGCAGTATTTGTAAGGTTTGCTTCATAGTCTGTAGTTGCTCTGCCAACAGTTTTCATTCTCCTATAATTAGAAGTGCTATGGGTAGCATCCTGTAAACAGATTATCTATCATTAAACAAACATGTTACACAAAATCTCATCTCATAGATAGATATAGTGTACTAACATAATACATGAATCAGAAAATAGAGAACTATCTTTTAGCATATATTAGTGTATTGTACAAATCTAGTCAGTTGCTTGTATACCTTTGTAACCACTATATGTAGCTTTGGCGATTATGATTGTAAAGCTTTTTTTATCTGTTAAAGGGAGTGAGAATGAAGTTCTTCAAAATAATATGGAGCATGTAAGCCACAGAAGAAAGATGTTCCTTGTTAAATATCATTAGAAAAGAACATCATCACACTTCTTAAAAGATAGGCAGTGGTGGTGCAGTGGTCAGAATGCAGTCCTGCAGGCTAACTCACTGTTCACTGAAAGGAATTCGAATCCCACCAGGCTCAAGGTTGAC
>AZIM01001698.1:122658-136671 GCA_000516915.1 Ophiophagus hannah
TCTTTTTTTATAAAAAAATCAATATTTATACAAATAGTTATAATATTTACATATATTTATTTTAATTTTATTTATTTATTTTGTCAAGTGATTATAAGTTAACAGGTATAAGTATAAACAGTTATGAATACATGAAATGGATACATATAAGAAAATAAAAAGAAACAATAAGACAGGGACGATAGGCACGTTGGTGCGCTTATGCCATGCCCAGCCAGTCACATGACCACTAAGCCACACCCACAAATTAGGCCACGCCCACAGAACCGGTTAGTGGTCCCTGGGATTTAAAATTATGAGTTTGGGACCCCTGTCCTAGACTAAGCCAAGTACAAAAACACTAGAGAATTCCAGCAAATCAGCCATCATCAGGTACATAGATATAAACATTATTTACATGTTGTTCAAAAGAGACCATCAAAAAGCTAAAAAGCAAACAAAATGTGTAAAACATCTCCTCAACAGCAATTAACACCCAGATGAGCAGAGATTTAAGATTAGACCAAAGATCAAGAAGCAAACAATACCGAAGTTGGTTTTCCATGACTTCAATGACTATCGATTGTAATAGCTATTTTATTCTTATGTCAGAAGGAATATGCAGTGTCTCAGTGCAATTTTATTTTGTATTACCTTTTACTATTGTTAAAAAATTTTTAATATTTTTTTTAAAAAAGAAGGAATATACAGAAAAGCTACATTTGCACTCTGGCCCTGCCTATGAATTTCCCTAAGTAACTGTTGGTCACTCTGTGAACAAAAATCCTGTTTTGATCTACTTACTTTTTACATTCTTAGGAGGACACTGAGCTGCTTTTTCACCTCCTTGAAGCTCTTGAGTCTGGTGCACCCCCACATGGAGGAATTGCACTAGGTCAGTATCTTTTTTTTTTTAATTTGGATTTTGCCACCATATGGAAAATTAGACAACCTTACTTTTATGGCCCTTTCCAGCTCTATGATTCTATGAATAAATAGTAACTACAATGATATCAGTGTGAGATAGAAAGATCATAAAAGTCAGTTGATTTTTTCCTGAATGAAATTATTCCTACATAGAAAACCACATATTTTTCTAGGTAAAAATCTGCTTCAGGGTTGTTGTTTTCTGTTGTAGTCTGAAGTGTTCTGATGAGCAATTTGTGCTCTCACAAATAAAATACTTTCCAGTTGTTTCTCCAAACTAATTGTGCATATTATAAAAAACTGGTACTTTGGTGAAAGAACAAAGATAATTCATGCTTATCTCTAGGGGATGAAAGTGCAAACATTTCCCAATATTAAAAAAAATATTTTGAAATATAGCTAAGCCAGAGAAAAATTTGCTTTGCAAATCCTTTGGCTCATTAAACAAAACTAGTATGTAATACTATATTCTTCATTTATCAGTCACCTTTATTCTTTATTCTGACTTATTTTTATCTCTGTGTAGCTAGGAACAAAACAATAATGGTTTGTATTTCAAAATTGGTTATTTTTGAAAGGAGAAACAGAAGCTTTCCTTTCTATTTGGGGATCTTTGTTCCCAGTCATCAAAAAGGCAACATACTCAGTAAAACAGTTATATAGCTTTATTGATTCAGCACTTGAATACTTATCCCTCTTGATATATTTCTCAATTGTAGCACAGTTAATTAAAGGCATGTTGCTCACCAACACAGTTTTTCCAACTGACATAAGCAGAAAGGTTATCTAAATTAATGAAAGATGTAATTCCTTCATTCCAGAAAAATTCCCAGCATGGAAAAAATAGCAAGAGAAGTAACAAGTAAAAAGCAGTGAGTGAATTAGCAAGTGCATAAAATAAGAAGCTCTTACATTCTACTGTACATGCATATTGTTTCACCCGTCTCAGATTCTTTGTCCATTTTACAATCTAAAAGTGTTAGACAAAGTACCGACAGCTTTTTCCTGAAATGAACCTTATATTTATTTTACCTGTACAATATATTTTATTAATGGAGAGATACCGATGTACTTTTTATAGCTTCATTGACAGCTGTAGGATCTTTTTTGCAAAACTTGTTTAACTTTAGAGCACTATTAATATCTAATGCATTTCTTTTTCAGGGCTTGACAGACTGATTTGCCTTCTAGTTGGAGGTTCGAGTATTCGAGATGTCATTGCTTTCCCTAAATCTTTCAAGGGAAGAGATTTGATGAGCAATGCTCCAGATTATGTTGACCCACAAGAACTTGAGCCATATCATGTGCAGGTTACATGGCCCTTGTCAGAAGCTAAAGCAAGGACTAACTGAAAATTATATATTCTTAAGAAATCGTAGCAAAGACACTAAACTTGTCACTAGTGAACAGATTATCCATGCTATTTGTGGGAAAAGTGAACTGTTGAAAGAATCAAGGGCATCCTTCATTATACCATTGAAATTTCTTTTGTGTCACCTTTGTTCTAATGGTAAGTATGAAATCACAAATAGGAGACTTTATATATTTGTAAAGTACAATAATGTTATGTTCAAAAGACAGCATGTCCTATTACTATTGTTATATAGTGATATAGACAGATGCAGTTTTGACATTTTGTTGTGTTGCCTTTATGTATGGAGGATCTTCCAAGTATATGAAGATTTTTGCAGAGGTAATTAGTTGATATCCAGTACAATTTGGCCATATTGGGAGGTATTGAAACCACTCTACAGATTTTTGATGTGAAAATCAGAACTGTTATAGAAGTGCTGTAAGTATTAATTGGTTTGGCATTATGTATGAACAATGTGACTATCCTGTACCAAGTTGCTGGAAGGAATCTATAATCTGTCAGGGAATTGTTTTTAAAAATTAACTGAACCAAATTATGAAAGTTTGCTTTAATCCTGGTATTAGCTTTGATCAAAAATTCTCCAATGAAACAATATGTCTCCCAATATAGCAGTTTGAGAGTAGTATGTTTAAAGTCATAGTAGAGGGTGCACCCCACTGCCTGTAAATTTGCATAAATAATCAAATTTTATCTAGTGGTTCAGAGCAACATTCATATGTAGTTATATTGGATTATTTCCAAATTTTAGTCTCTAGAAATACAATTCTCGCAAAATACCATTGTGTTAAACTACTGTATGTACGGCATAACATGGAAACACAAGATAGAATGAGCTGAATAAGAAACAAGAATTCCAAATTAATTTTGGAACATGAAGGTAATCAAAAAGCCTCATAATGTAATAGAAATATAAATTAATTGTGTTATCCTAATTACTCAAAGCTAAGTACTAAGGTTGGCTTCAGTACTAAAAACTATTGATGATTCTGGGAGACCATTCAGTTTTATTTTAAAAACTAGTTATTTGAACCAAACTGGGGGAGTTGTTCTTCAGGGTTTTAAGATAGAAATACAGTATAGCCAGTTAGGAGGCATTTTCCCCAATTCATTAAACTTGATCAGATAGCAAAAATGGCAAATTTCTCTAATACAGAGGTCTCCAAACTTAGCAACTTTAAGACTTGTGGACTTCAAGTCCCAGAAGTTGAAGTCCACAAGTCTCAAAGTTGCCAAGTTTGGAGATCCCTGCTCTAATACAAGTCAGTACAAAAAATAAAGGTAGGGGGGGAAAAGAATCATTTCAAGTTACATAATTTGGCTTTTGAATTTTTTTTTACCTAAATAAAACTCTCAATTATATCCAGCCATAATATAGAGGCTGTTATTTCAGATTGTTAGGTTTGCTTGTGTTACGTATTTTTCAAAAATTCACATTTGGACAGTTATCACTTACATAATTTTGTTGAACTTCTGCAATAAACATTTGTGGTTTCCACTGTAGTATATTACTCCATCTCTTCCTAATTGCCAAGTTGCCAAATAAAACTATTGCTCTTCTGTTCCTGCAAGACCCTTAGTTCCTACAGGCCTTACACTGATCGAACCGTTCCTGGGAGGACCTCTAGAAAATGTGAAAGCTGCTGCAACTTTTGAAAATCAAGAGGGACAATGGGATTTAACCTCCCTAATGATGTTGGTTACGCTCCCCCCACATCAGAACAGAGTGTCTATGTGTTCGTGTATACCTCTCTTTGGGATAGGGGCATCTCTATTTTTATAACTCTGTCCTGTGTGTATCTCTGGAAGAGATTGCTCAACTCTGCTGTACTGTACAAAATAAATTTGCAGCTACAACTTATTTTTCTATACAATAAAATTTAATAAGGTACCAATTAAACTGGACAATTTTTTTTAAAGTTGTGCTTCCCGAAAAACTTTTGGTAATTACAGACCACTTCAAATTGGACACAAATGTATTTTCTGACTGGTTCTATCATGTAGGAATCTTGAGAAATATGAAATTAAATTATATTTAATCACATTTCCTATATTCTTCTGAGGGCTGCAAGTGTTTTGCTGCTGAATTTCATTTGTACTCAGTGTCCAATGCATTTTGCTACAATGTCCAGCAAGTCAGCCAGCATTCATGGATCTCAACTGCCCTGATAGTTTTTCCAGTGTGGCAATGTCCTGGTGAAATCATTTGTTTTTGTAATAGTTTCATTAATTATAACATACAGAGAATATAAAAGCAAATATTAGGGAAATTAGGGAACGNTTGATGCAGTTGAATAAGGCATTAAGATCTCCGCTCAACTTTTTACTTTTCCATAATAATAGAAATTAGCCATTTCTCAATATTCCTTTTGCTATTATATTGGTGAAAACCTTACTGAAAGGTGGCTTATTGGGCAATAGTTAACCTTGTAGATGACTGAAAGGCTTAATGGGCAATAGTTCTTTAAATCATCTCAGGCCCCAAGATCCTAAGAATCACTTCAGCATTTTTCCATGTATCTGGCATTTTTTCTTCAGAGGCATCTAGAGTATAGTTTTGCTAGAGTATAGAGTATAGTATTTTTATTGAGCTTAGTCATCCAAGAACTGCTGCGAGTCAGCTAAAACAAGCTCATGCAATTGTGAATCAAAAGCAGACAATAGTGGTGCAAAGGTGGATCCCAATTTGTATGGAATAAGCATAGATCTAAAACTATATCCAGAGGGAGTATGTGTGAAGCTCTCCCAGGAAGCATTGGTGAAAGACAAGTAAATATCAATTACAGCAAAACCAAATCATTCTACATATTCAAATTAATAAAGTGGGGATCCAGAAATGTGGCTATTTTCTTTCAGTCAGCTTCTATACTGCAAAAAGTGATTGATTTGAAAGACAAATGCTATGGAGATGCTAAATGAATTCTTTCATTCAAAAATCTTATTGCCAACATGGTGTTCAAAATGGTCTTTTTTGAGCAAGCATGAGGTCTTCCCATTAAGTTTCAGGGAGGTAGCTCATCTTGGCAATGAGTGCTTCCATTTTATGTATGAAAGGTTCTCCAAGGACCTATCATTGTCCCTGAGCGCACCTGAATAAACAACCTGTACCTCCCACAGCAAACCATTTCTCAAGAACATTTAGACAAACCTGATGAGTATTATAAAAAGGCTTAACAATCTGAGGGATTAGCACCACCCTTTATAGCTGCCAAACCTAATATAGCTGGTCATTGGGATAGTTTCCACCTTACTCTCCCTACTCCGATAAAAATATCACCATACAGGAAATGAACAAGAGATCATATATTGAGGAGCCTGAATCTTGTGTTACTAACCAAGGGTGATCTTGGAGTAGGACTGAGTTACAAGTCATCTTTAGTTCAATGCTTCTAAAAATAGAAACAAGCCCAAAATCACCAGTTGGGACTACGGCTCATGTAGTAGAAAATGGGCTAAGTTCAGGTGAAAACCTGAAGCCAAGAAAATCATTTCAAAATAAGCTCTCCTGGATTTTGATACTGGTTGCCAACCTGCACCCAAATTGCTGTGTACCTCAAAGCCCACCTGAGCTTTTTACACAGCAAGGCACATTTTAAAGCAGTGGTTTTCCTGACACTGAAGGAACTTTGGATTAACATCACTTGTTGAATGAAAAAAAAAATCAGTGTTTCAACCCAAAATTCCAATGCCTTCTCAATCATGCCTGCCAATATTAAGTACAAGGACTAGATGCCTAACAACTTGCCTCCAAATACCTCTTCTTGCTCCCCTACAGCAGGGCTGTCAAACTCCCAGCCCATAGGCTGGATGAGTCACGCACTGCCATGCCCACATCCAGTTTAGAGAAGGGGGGAAATGTCCTGATGTCACGTGATGCCACTTGTGATGTTTGACATCCCTCCCCTAGGGTATTCATTGATAATCATTTCCAGGTTCTTTAATGTGATTGTTTCAAAGCATAGCATTGTCCGTGTTTGTGTAATTTGCATAACAATTATCGAACAAAATGAGTAGCAGTCATGCATGTAAGCTGCTTTAATAGTCTTTCCATGTAGCATCTATTCAGCCTGAGCATGCCAAGGCATGTCCAGGTTCCACAAATGCTATGAAATATCCCAAGTGCATAACTGGCCATGCATATGTTACACAAAGCATCTTATAACACAAATGAAAATTAGTAAACTTAAATATATATAAACAAAATTGCAAAAATAGAAGATTTATATTAAATGGTATGTCATAGATTACATTAGTTTATTTTCATCATTAATAACCAAAAAATCTGTAAGATACACTCAAAAATGTTCAGGAAGCAAAATCTTTATTGTCTAGTGTTTATCTTTTTAATCTAATGACATCTAGTTTAGATTCCAAAATATCTTCCAATGTATTTGAAAATAGTAATTTCTGGACAGGTTCTCAGATCTGGAAAGAGAAAAATGAAAAGCAATCAAACCAATACATTCCCCATTTAGAGATACAAAACGATGTAAAATGTGAATGGGTCAGATCTTAGATCTTGCATCACTTATTCAGAAAGAGAGTTCAAGATTGGGGTAACATCATTTCACCATTCTCAAGAAAATAAGCATGTTAATGTGCAGTATACATACCTTGAAAGCCAAATGTCAGTTCATCAACTACCTAGGAAATCAGACAGACATTAATTTTCAACTTCTAACTATTGTGCAAAATTGACTTTTCACCTGCATTATTTCTTCCATGTGTGGCTGAACTGTGGGCCACTAACAAATTTATAATAGCTCCACAAAACTTCATTGTTTTGCTAAAAACAAGGAGCAACCGTGTTTGAAAAGCTAAACAAAGCTATCAGGCTTAGCCTCTACTGTTAATTAGAAATACAGCAAGATATAGGTTTATTTTCATCCAGATATCACTAATTTAAGTTCCTGTGAAACTGAAGTTGTTTCAAATAGGCCAGCTCAAAGCATTGTAGGTTCAAATTCAAAGTTTCAGAATACTTGAAAATTCAATTTTGCACTTGTGATAGGCCAGGGGTGTCAAAGTCGTAACAACACATTGCGTGACGTATCACAACTTTTCCCTCCTTTGCTAAACCAGGGATGGGCGTGGCCACCCAGCCCATGGGCCTTGAGTTTGACACCCCTGCAATAGGCCACTCTGCATATGTACATTTAACAACAAAACTATTTTGCATGTCCCCAAAACTCCATTCTCTTAAAATTTATCACTTATGGCAGCAGAGATGAAATGGAATTCAGCTACCTTGAGCCACATAGGCAGATACATCAGACAGGAACAAATTATGGCATTTGCTGTAATTCTTATAAATTCTCTGCCTCTTAAGTACTTTTTCTTTTTTGCTAGATAGCTGAGCTCCTAATAATTTAAAATACATTTATGTATCCTGTGAAGCCAGAATCACACGTCGTGATGCTTGGTGCTTTTTAAAAAGACTTTCAAACTGGAACATACAGATTTACTTCAAGAACCAGCCAATTTTTAATGCTGATTTTATATATTATATAATGTAACACTACATAATAATTATGTAGTTCACATCATTTGTACTGTCTCAGTAAAATTGTATCATCACTGCTTTTCAGAGAGATTCCCATTGTCTTTTTCACAATTTCATCATTAACAGTACAAGAAGCATGTTTATTTTAGCATGAAACAAGATCAAAGAACACATGCTGCTTCATTTGGAAATCTAATGCCCCCTTACAAACCTTTAAAATATGAGCTTACCATTATAATATGAAGTCAAAACTATTCTATCCATCAGGTGCCACTGTTTTTAAACTAATCTGAAATAAAAAATATTGTAACCCATCAGTTTATGTAGTTGTGCAAAACAGCTACTATTCCACTAGCAATTCATTTGATCTCAGGTTTTTAAATTATGGTACCATGACATTTCACTAACTATCAGCAACATAAAGCCTCAGTGTTTTCAGTTCTCAGAAAACTTTCTGTCCACTACTCTTAAAACATCATTGGCTTTTCCAGCAAAATCAAACTAATTTTGGTTGGTATGTTCTCTTTCAGAAGTCAGGGAACAAAACAGGCAGCAATAACCCCCCTCCACTGCATTTTGGAAACATTATTCTTTTTGCCTGTGTTGAGGTAATTTTTTTACAAGATTATCTTTGAAGAACTGAGTGAAGGTCCAGTTGATACCATCCATGCAGACAGGACTGCTATTTCTGGTGCAAGAATATTTCATATTTCAGTGAGGTTTTTGAGAGGAGAGGATTATGCAAAAATGAAAGCATAACATTTAGTTTAGTCAATTTTCATTCCACCTTTAATACTTTTGTCATGAAATCTGACATGGTGAAATTCATAGGGAAGATATTACAGAGGTATAAAAGGAGCACTCAGCCTGCAAGTCATTCACCCATAATTTTATTAACTTTCAAGACTAAATTAAGTTTATAAAAATAATATACTGACCTTGTTCAAGAGATCCCATAGGACAGTAAACACCTAACAGTTTTGGGGAAATTAAAAAACATTTATTATAAAACTGCAGAAAAAGACTTAAAACTATTTTCAGTTAATTTCTTTCTAATTTTTGCTCCAACATTTGGTAAGGAAGCCTACTGCTTGGTAGAAAATAACCAAATTTAAAACATGCTGACTAGAACAGTACATTGCTATAGCTGCAGAATTAACACAAAATAATCCATTTGCAATCTTATGTGCTTGAGGAAGATGAAGAAGGTACTTATACTTTTAAATATACATCAGTAAGTTCAAGTGACAACTTGGGAAAGCAATTATTTTCTCTGAATGCCTAATCACAGGACTGAACAATGTAACCTCAGTGAAAAGTGGAACGGATTGATGCTAATATCATGAATATTCATTTGGCAGAATCTAATCTCATCACTGGTTACAAGTTGATAAAAAGCTTTGAACAAACCATTAATATGGAATAAATGAAACTAAACTCTTACCTCAAACTAGTAATTCCATCCTCAAAACCTAGTTAATATAAAAAAAATTGCCCACTTATATATGCAAACACAAAACATTGGAAATTTAGTATTACAAAAACAAAGATTGCAAGTGTTTTTTTTAACCCACATTCCAATTTCAGAAGTATCTCCACAGCAATTCCATGGAACTAATGTTTCTAGATCTTCAATAAAACTTTCTGACTGGACTAGATAGCTAAACTCAGAAAAGTTAAACAATAACTAAAAAGAGTAAAGGATATTGTCATCCGTCCCATTCAGTTAGTAAAAGGAAGACCCCTGGACCATTCTTTTGACCAAGAGTATACTTTCCTGAAGCAAAAGTTGTAACGGAAATAGCAAAGCAGAATCTGCTGAATTGGTGCACAAACAATACACTTCTCTTTTTCCCTGGGACACCCCCACCCCCACAATCAGTCTCTGACCAATTGACGTTTCAGGTTGTTTGGATAACGGACCCTCTGTGCTTCATCTCCATTCTTTTAGGGCTAGATTGGCACCTTCTTGGGCCGGCACTGCTTGACTTCCCAGACCCCCTTGTCCTCCCGCATAGATTTTCCTCCCTCCCCCACTGCAAAAATGTCAATGCAAAGCGATGCTAGCAGAATGGTAACTGACAGATATGCTGTTGGAGGATTTCAGAGCTATGGAGAATAATCTTCTGAACTAGTTTTTAGGATATCTAGTCAAACAGGCATTTATTTATTAATATAGCATTATTAAAGATTCTATTATTTTAAGGATATCCTGTTTGCAAAACAGTATGCAATTTTTTACAGCAAGTCCACATGGTTAAGCTGATATAAAGTAGTTGCTTACCACTGACAGTAGTTTTGCTCTTAAACAACTCCTCATGTTACTCCAAGTCCTAAGAGAAAGGAAGGTTGATGATAGCCAAGAAAATGAATTTTTTAATCATGGAAGATCCAGGTAGATGCCCAAAGTCAGGTAGAGCTAATCACAGACCTCCATCTTTAAAGTCAGTTTTGTTAGCTTCTCATCATTCAGGCTGACAGCATTAAATGCTTAAAAAATATCAAGTATGTTTTAATTAACACATAAGAACATTCTGCCATATGTATGTAAGAAATACTGTTCAAATTTTTCCCAGGAGACTTGGGAAATTCCTTATGGATTTCCAGAAATTTGCAATATTCAATTTGCCACAGAAGTAGATAGGATCAGAATGGACAAATGGTTGTTACTTTACTGTTGTTCAACTCATCACAATTTGTTGGTATCCATCATTTTTATGGTTACTAATAAGATTATAAAAACAGTAATTAAAATTAAAACCTACAGGTGTTTAAGACTTTTAATAGAGCTAATCCAAATGGCTTAGGCAGGATCTATCAAAGGAACAGTTTCTCTCGTTACAAACCTTCATATGGCAGATGCTCTTTGGAAGGCCTCTTTCAAAAAAGGTGGGAGATGACATCCTCAATTCCTTCAGGACAATGGAATGTTTGATTCCGCTCAATGTTGTATAAAAATGCACTTTTTTGTCAGGCTTTTGATTCTTAAATGACTTTTATATTTATTTTATACTGAAATTTAACCTCTATATGTACCTTACCTTACACTATTGCTGACATACATATCAATCTTGGTGCTTTGTTCCCCACCTCCCTTAGCCACTGCCCCTGAATTTGTGTATCTGGCAGGCAATCTGCTTAAATTCACAGGATATCCCCCAACATGCTTGCCTGCCCCTCTTCAGTCTTCCCCAAGAGCCCTTAGAAGAAATGCTGGCTGCACTGCCTGCTTTGGTTTTATGCAGTACAGTAGAATTCCTTCCTTACAGGCATACAGGGAATTAACAGGATGGATTTTTGACAGAAATTTAGAGAAAAATAGTTTCTCATCCTTGAATTAAAATGCCAAATATACCTAAGTCCTAAAAAAGAATATCCTTAAGGTTTTATAATATTGTTCAGGGAATCAACTTGCTGTATTTCAACTTGCCTTTTCTTGAGGTTCTTCAGAAACACAGCTCAATCACATTAAGACCTATAAAGAGAATTATTTTCTTAGCCACTAGCCTTATTTTTTTCCACAAAGCATTTTTTTCTTCCAAACCTTGCTGTGAGATCTACTGTATCAGTGTATATTCAATTTATCCTCATATGTATCAGCGACCTGATTCAGCATCATATACAGTAGATTAATTTGTCCTTTTCCCACCAATCCAATTTCTTTAAACATTAGCTATTGCAGATAAATCAAAGATGAAGGGACGTAATTAAAATGCTTGCATCAGCAAATTTGCTTTACATTTCTAAGCAATACAGCTGAAGTGTTGTAATTGCAGAACAGCAAAACAAATTAGCAAATAGAATCCAATACAACTGTTAAGAGGCAGAAGATGCAATATGCATAAATCACAGCAAGTCACAGAAAATGAACAGAACCCAATCATGAAAAAATCATTCAACTTAGAACCATGGCTCAATTTGTTTTTCCATTTGTTTGGCAAGTTGAATGAATTCCAACTCAACATGTAATAACCACAGAAAAACCAGTAGAAACAAAGGGAACAAAAGTGGCCCCCATCTTGATAGCATTTAAGAGGCCCTTAAAGACATGGGCCTTCACCTGGCTCTTCAATTAAGATGGGGGTACAGCCTTTTATAAGAATAGGCTTTTTGTTGTTGTTGTCTGGTTTTATTTTTTTCCTTGTTTTTACTATTGTTTGTTTTCTTGTCTCTCATTTATAAATCACTCAGAATCACTGGGAGTCTGGCAGTGTGCATGTTTATTATTTAATAACAAAGATTTAACAAAACTAGGATGCTTGCCAGTGTAACTGTAGAAAAATGCAACTATTTTTATTTATTTTTATTGGACTTATATGCTACGATATTGTTGTAAATAAAGAACCACTATTAAGTAAGAACTCCTAATAAAGGACTGTGCAATTTAAGAAAACCCAAGAATCTTCCTGGTAACATTGAAACTGTTCATAAAGCACTGCCTGGTAATGCACAAAAAGCCTGTAATAGATGTATTTTCTTTACAACTTACATGTTTTATCATCTGAAGCTGATCCATATTAGAGAACCTGAAGGCCATCACATCAATGGGTAGCATTCCCATATTTGCAAACACAGAATCTGTAAGAGATGTTCTGTTTAGTTGAGATATACAACAAGAATGTAACATTGTGGAAGGAACGTATAATTTATTTTAAATTCAGATATAGGTAAGTGAATACAACGAAATGATTAAATTTTCTCAGCAGAAATCTAAAAGATGCTATTCAGCTACCAAGTTACTGTTGAGGTCAGAGGGGTTTTTAACGAAAAATTACTTAAAGTAGGCCTATCTGTATCAGGAACAATCCAGGAGCAGACCAGCTTTAAATAGAGGATGCATCAGATAGGAGCGAAAGACAAAGAGTTCATCACAGATTATCTGCTGAACTATGTTTTCATCACACGCATCCTTCCTTGGACAAAATAACCTAACAGACTATTTAAATCTTACAACTTACCAATCCTTGTTCCATGGTCACAGAAACATTTGTGAAACCCTGTAAAGAAAACAGCAAATGTTTTAATGTCTGTTTCAAATTACAAAAGGGACAAAAAGTCTTTTTAAGAGCATAATAATGAATTTTATTACATTCACAGAACAGCAATAGACAAAATTATCACTGTTTACAATGTCAGAAGTCATTACTAATAATAAGTAATAACATCCATAATAATAAAATACATAGTATGAAACAGTATGGCTCTTGTCCTTGGTTACATGATGGGAGAGTGGGTAAGTATGTGTGCAAATATAAGTTCTCTAAAAATTGTTAGAGATATCTACAAGAAATTGGTGCAGTAAACATCTTTAATTCTGTAATCAGATTTTATTTTCCTTGTGGTCATTGCAGCTTGCACCTAATTTTGCTACTGCACGTTGGAATAGTCTACATACAAATTGTCTGCCCTCCCTGGTAATCTCTCTAATAAGGGAAGGACATGCATTGACTTAAAAACTCTGCATAACTCAGTGCAAAAACATTTGTGATCTTCGACTTCTCCTTTACCACATATACACACTCATTTTGCTATTGGGGTCTTTTATACTTGGCAGAACACTGTCAGCCCCTGGTGCCTTATTAGCCTTAAGGGATTCGATCAGCCGGGATACCTCTTGTGGTGTGCCAGGGGGCCAGTAAGGAGTTTGGTCCAAACTAATTTGGTTCTCATTGGATTCATAGTCGGGGGTCTGTATGTAGCTCTCTAAAATGTTCTTCCCAGGCATAAATTGGTACCTGATTAGATGGAGGTAAAGGGGATTTTCTCAATTCTCTAGTGTAAATAAAGAACCACTATTAAGTAAGAACTCCTAATAAAGGACTGACAATTTAAGAAAACCCAAGAATCTTCCTGGTAACATTGAAACTGTTCATAAAGTACTGCCCGGTAATGCACAAAAAGCCTATAATAGATTTTGTTTACAACTTACATGTTTGGTCATCTGAAGCTGATCCATATTAGAGAACCTGAAGGCCAGCACATCAATGGGTAGCATTCCCATATTTGCAAACACAGAATCTGTAAGAGATGTTCAATTTAGTTGAGATATACAACAAGAACAACATTGTGGGAGGAGCGTATGTTTTAAATTCCGATAGTTAAGTGAATACAATGAAATGATAAAATTTTCATATTTTATCAGCAGAAATCTAAAAAATGTTAATGAGCTACTAAGTTACTGTTGAGGTCAGAGGGGTTTTTGACGAAAAATTACTTAAAGTAGGCCTATCTG
>AZIM01001698.1:136706-162804 GCA_000516915.1 Ophiophagus hannah
ATCTTACAACTTACCAATCCTTGTTCCATGATCACAGAATCATTTGTGAAACCCTGTAAAGAAAACAGCAAATGTTTTGATGTCTGTTTTAAATTACAAAATATTCTTTTTAAGAGCACAGATTGTGCCTCAGTTTGAAACAAAGGTGGGTTAAGCATTCTCATCATTATTTTCTCAAGAGTAGCAAATAAGCATCATCATTATGGCACAAAGGCACAACTAAAGGTACTATTTTTATTTACTTAGCATTCTGTATGTACAAGAACAGAAACATACCTTTACAGACAGCATTGGCTTGAGATTGTATATCTACAAAGAAAATAGGCATTTATCAGACAAGAACTATTTTAAAAACAAAATAGACCTAATTAGTGTTGGCAGTATTGACTGGGAATATTTAGAAATCCAGACTCCTTTTTGACCTGCAGCCGTAACACTGATTATACTGCCAACAATAAGGACTCTTTACTTCCTCTTTTAGGAGGGAAGGACTGCTTTATAAAACTTTCCCAGCTTAGCCCACAACTTTCAAGCAAAAACAGCAAGTTCCTTTTACTTTCAGTTAAATTGGGATGTAGAAGAGGGATGGATGATTCAAATATCATTGCATTTTATTCCTTGACACAGCATGATTTTTTACTTGCACTGTCAGTGCAAATTATATCCGGACATAAATGAGTCCTCTCATCACTTCCAAAGGACAAAGATGATCCAAATTTGCAGTTGTATGAGTATCAAGTGTTTCACACTAATAGCCTTTCAATAAACAGGAGCCTCAATGTGCAGTTATTGGGTGAGCCATAATGATTCAGATCAGATATATAAATTGCTTTTGTTATGAATTATGAAATATGTAATTGGAATAGGAGCTTTCCCTCATCTATTTTTTTTATCCATGCTTTCCCTCTGCCAACTGATCAACATTTTGATGCTTTTTAAGCAACTTGTCATACATCCTCTTTATTGCGGTAGCCATTTCTAAAATGGACACCTGACACAAGTCATTAGAATTAGATGAAGACAACCATTAGGGAAGATTCCATTTGAATAAAGCTAATCTAACTGAAAAAAAATTCTTCTCCCTAAAATTTCTTAACTAATGTTTAAGAAAGGCTGGTATTCTATTTAAAATAGCTGGAGTTTTGATGCTTTCCCTTACTAAAAAACCCTCAATTAATGTTTTGGGGAACCAGAACATAAAAATGCAGGCAGCTGGAAATGAGTAATCCTTGCCACACCTAAATTAAGGTCCTAATCCTGCTCAGAAATTTGTTGGCATTCATCACAGTCTCAGATGTCCCTACCAACGTAATTTATCATCATTTGCAGGTACAAAAGATGTCTTTTTCAGTGTATTAATCCGAAGGTCCCTCTCAAGTTTTTTTTGCAATGCAATTAAATCCACAGCTTGCAGTAAATAGCCGCCAATCATTTAATCTTTTTTTAAAAGTATAAAAAAGCTTTAAATTGTTTATCAGGGATCGCTCCGGGCATCGCGCACTTCGGATCTATCCGAAGATCAAGAGAGGCTGGAGCTCACCATCTCTGTTTCCCTTTTTTGAGTTTTACTCTCTGGCCTTAAAGAAGAAATTCAAACTTAACGCAAAAGCTTGCACGCCGATCTAGTAAGTGGAGCTATCATTATTATTCCCGTGCGGGATTCGTTTTCAACTTTTTAGAAGATCAGTTTTATACCTTCCTCAGCCACGAGGCCCATCTGAAAAGGTTATTGCAGCGCCATCTATCCTCAACGGCCAGCAGAACAAAATAGGGGGGGGGGACGGAAAGCTATAATCCAACGCCATCCGTGCCTCCCCAAGGTCATCCACGACCAATATTACATTTTAAAGACCCAACTCCTCTATAGAAATTAGGAAAGCAACACTTATTGCGTGGGGGGGGGAGGGGAGAGAATATCCACAATACTTACATAGCAACACACCCAACGGCAGATTCCAAAAGAAAAATTGCAGGCCGCAACCACCCCTTTTATAGACGTTGTATTGCTCTCGGGGGGTCACGTGATGGGCACGCTGCTTTGCATAGCTCCTCCTCCTGTTATCACGCCCTAGAAAAAAATGATTCCTACGCACAACAGTCCCCCCTCCGCCTTCCCCCCCCACCCGCGCTTCAGCGCCACAAGTACCCAGGCAGTCCGCCAGGCGCAGGTTCCACCCTCTCCGTGGTGGGCTCATTCCTGTGGGTGTGGCTACCTGACGCGAAGATTGTTTCAGTGGGGCTGGGGGGAAAGCAAGTCAATCAAGAAAGGCGAAGGGGGGGATATGTGCTTCCGGGGCGTTTCTCTTCTGGGGGGTTCGCTTCCGGAAGGGTGTTCGGGCTCGTCCCACCCCCCCCTTGGAGGTACGTAGGCGATGTATTTCGGTCCCCTCGGGAAAGGGAGGGAGCTCGGGAGAGTTGTCCTCTCTCTCTCCTTTTCTTCCCACCCTCGGGCGCACTCGAGGACAGCCATTCTGGGGTGCCTCCCAAAAGGACGGTGTTGTGGATTCTGCATGCCCCCCGAATTTCTAGCCTCACTTCTCCCCTTCTGTATCTTAGCAACGGAGTTTGCTCCTCCTAAAAGATATTTCTCTGTACGAGGTTGCCAGCCCTCATCTTCCTTGATCTTTTGCACCTTCTCCCCAAATCCGCTGAAATCTGTCAATTTGCAGTCATTTACTTGCCTTTTGATTCACCCATACATTCCTCCCTCAGTTTTGTTATTTTAATTAACTGTCCTCTTTAGGTACTTTTTGTTCAGAGCAGAGTGGTTTTGTTTCGTTGCAATTTGCTCAGGTTTTTGGAGAATTTGGGTCTAAGAAAGGGCTACTGTGGAGAGAAGGATTTAGAAAGTTGGAGGATTAAATGCTGTCTTGTAGTCTGCTCTCGCATGCCTCTTTGGAAGTACTCCAAAATGAATCCAGCAGATTACTCTTTAAGTCTGCATGTACTGTTATTTCTGCAAAGATTATAGAACTTCACTAAAATTATGTGTGGTGTGGAGAAATCAGATTTCTTTTGAAAAAACTGGACAAAAGTGTTTATCTCTAATTGTTTATAATGTTGGAAATTATTTTTTCCTATTTAACTTAACAAAGAGCCAACCAAAGTTCCAGATTAGCAGTAGTGTTAGGACTAGCCAGAATAATAATTCCGCATGTGAATAAAATAAATTAATGCCTGCAATTAATTGCTTACAATAGTTTAAATGGATTTATAAGAAAACTGTTCATAGAGAAACAACAATTTTAACAAATGTTGAAATAGTGTAAATGCTATTGAATAATGACTGTAAAGCATCAGCCTTATTGCCTTCATAGAAAATATTTCATCAACCACAGTTGAAGGTGGACTGCATGGAATTCTGTTGTTTCACATGGGCTTGTCTTATTGTTGGACATCTGAACATAGATCTGGTCTGGAATCAGGATATGGGAGCAGGTCTATATGAGGAAAAGAAACATTTGATTAAAAAGATTTTAAATTTCCTTTTTTTTTAATTTGAATTTTGAATTGTAATATATTTAAACTAGTTTCCCAAAATTAGAAAGCCACATAATTAATATGCTTTATCACGTCACTTATTTCATGATAAAAAAGCTATTTTTTGAAAGCCTGTGGCTTCATAGATTATATACATAGAGCAACATGGAAAAGCTATTCTGTACATTTTAAGAATCTTTGGTCAGAAAAATCTATACAACACCTAATGTATTCCTACAATGGATTCATGAGGTCTTTACGCATCTTGTTAATTTTCATTGTGTTTTTATAATTTGTGCATAACGGTCAGCATATAATTATTGCTGATATCTATCTGCCTCTTAGATTGAAGTTTACTTGTTTTATACTTTATTATTAGTAATTCTAAAAGTGTTCACTATTGTGTCCCTGCAATACCGTAGTAGACTAATGCAATAAAATACAGCTAATGGATGTTCCTTTTTGTAATACAATAGAAATAAAGAATTCTAAAGCATCTATCAGGCTCTGTTAATTCTGTGTAAGTCTAAAAGTCCATGTTCCAAGCTAATAAAACTAATCTCAAATTACGGAATACTTTACCATAATTTTTAACCTTACAGTAAGGGAACATAATTAAAAGTGAATACTGAGTACCCTGTGTTGCTTCAATAAGAGATTTGGATTTAGAATTGGATACCAATCCAAGATTAATGTTGCTATACATTAAATAAATGAACAAGGTTAATGGTACCTCAATGTACCACAATCATTTTTTTTCTTTCATAAAAGATGGAAAAGAACCATTGGAAAAGTAGACACAGATGGAAAATACTACTAAATAAAAAGAAGGATATAAAATGTATTTTGTTCCTAACAATTGGAATAATTAATTGCTAATTATTGCTACTTGTTAATAAAAAAAGAATGTAATATCTGATGTTTTCTATCCCTTTTTTTCACGCATTGAGCATACCAAAACCCTTCTTGGCATGGGTGAAAGTAGAATTCCAACTGTGTCTGTTCATTGCAGAAGACATATTGGAAGGACAGCCTGCATACATTAATTAAAGAATGAATCTAAGGAAACTTTCTTGTCTGAAAAATATTACATAGATATAGATTAACTGAAAATCCTTATAATACACAAAATAAATACAACATGCTGCTTTTTGTATTGAAGTTGGTAAATAAGAGTTCTTACCTAACCCCTCGATTTTCAAGATTTATTCTTGTATGGTGCTACATTCATGTTTTGTCAGCATAAGCTGTTTTCATATCCATACATCCTTGCAGTATTCTTAAAGAAACCCATTCTGATGTCTTCTGATTTTTTTTCTGAATTAGCATAAATACCAAGAATACCATTACCTGGCTAGAAACTAAAGAATTTATTTGCATATGGAAGATACAGTTTTTATCAGTAATGTTACTATGTGACTTTGAAAAACACTAAGTACATGTACATATAAACAGTATACCATTCTTGCATCACCTTGACTAATATATACACTGACTACAGTGCGAAGGAGATTTTTACTGTTCGTCAATATAAAATAAACATAGTTTTATTTTCAATGAATTTCTGTTAATATCAATTCTATGTGTATTAGCGAGTGAAAGATATGTTGCCATGATTGGCCACAATGACATAATGAGAAATAGTAGTCTGCTATATCCTTGCTTAGATCCTCAAAGCACTGCATAGGTTGAGAGGCCCCTTTATTAACATTATAAACCAAATTGTTTACATTTGCCCTAAACCTTTGGTGGAATTTCTATCTTAATTTGAGTTTTTGATTATCAAGAGGGATGGCAGAAGTCAGATCCTATGTATAAAGGGTTGGAAAGAATGTATACATTGTACTGTTTTCATTAAACATGTTATAAGATAGGCCAGAGGATTTGCATAATTTTATTGCTCTGCCCTTCAGAAGGCTATTAAAACATTTATTCATATCTTCCCACTAATTACTAAAAGGCTAGATGAAAATCCTAGTGCAATTCATGAAATAAGTAACATAATATATATAACAATATCTATCTCCTTTATTGGTAACATTGTTAATTAGCATAATTGCACTTGGAATGTTGAGCAATGGCAATATTGTTAAGAGAAACAGTTGAGAAAAAAGCATTTACTACTCAATTGTCAACATTGTGTTTTTTCTACATAGCTGTTTAACAAGAAAATAGCATTTTATGTGTTATATTCACACAAATCTCATGCAAATTGATATAAAATGGTTTTTTTTTAATTGTCATGTATTAAAAACATGTAGAAATGGAGAAGCTCTTTCTAATTCAGCGGTGTATTTTTCCGTCATTAGGGTTGCTCCACCTGCAACTGGAGCCGTCATGGAGAAAAGTGGGAACATTCAGTTGGAGATTCCTGATTTCAGCAATTCGGTTTTGAGCCATCTTAACCAGCTTCGCATGCAGGGCAGGCTGTGTGACATTGTGGTTAATGTGCAAGGCCAAGCCTTTAGGGCACACAAGGTAGTGCTGGCTGCTAGCTCACCTTATTTTCGAGATCATATGTCACTTAACGAAATGAGCACAGTCTCCATCTCTGTTATCAAGAATCCCACCGTGTTTGAGCAGCTCCTTTCTTTTTGCTACACTGGGAGAATATGCCTCCAGCTTGCTGATATAATAAGTTACCTGACAGCAGCTAGTTTTCTACAAATGCAACATATTATAGACAAATGTACACAAATCCTGGAGGGAATTCATTTCAAAATTAATGTGGCTGAAGTTGAAATGGAATTGAGCCAAACAAGAACAAAGCATCAAGAAAGGCCCCCAGAATCTCATCGAGCTTCCCCGTCTCTAAATCGTTCTCTGAGTCCTCATCATAGCACTCCAAAAGGCAGCCGTATGGGCCAAGTTAGCACAGTTCTGGACATTCGGGAACTGAGTCCTCCTGAGGAGTCTACAAGTCCTCAAATAATTGAACAGAGTTCAGATGTGGAAAGTCGGGAACCCATACTGAGGATTAATAGGGCAGGCCAATGGTATGTAGAGACGGGAGTGGCAGACCATGGTGGGCAGGGTGATGATGATGTTAAAGTCCTTGGAGCAGTGCGAATCAAAACAGAAAACTTGGAGGAGTGGCTGGGGACAGAGAATCAGCCATCTGGAGAAGATGGGAGCAGTGCTGAGGAGGTCACTGCCATGGTGATTGATACAACAGGACATGGATCAGTGGGCCAGGAAAGTTACAGTTTGGGCTCATCAGGAACAAAAGTGGCTAGGCCAACCAGCACTGAAACGGACAGGTAAGACAATGTTATTATTGCCTTTTACTACTAATACACCTCATGTTATGTCAAAGGTACTGTAAAAATGTTAGAATACTTCAGGCTTAATTCCTGCAGTGTAAAACTCATAATCTAAAAATATTGAAGTGGAACAAAACACATTTAAAAAGCTGATTGGATGCAGTCTGCAGAGTAACTTCAGAAGTGGTGAAGAAGTGGTGAACTGGACAAAGAGCCAATTAGGAGTATGATAGTGAGAGTTTGACTTCTAAAAAGAAAATGTATATAACTTTTTAAGCAGGACTTAATTTGCCTCTGGCCAGACTTTATTTAATCTGAATTAATCTGTTTTGTTTGGAGAATGTTATTTCTTAACTCTACCGGTAATAGGTAATATTGAAGAAGTACCCTTGCCTGATTTTATGTAGGAGGTGGCATCTGGTTTGAGTATCAGATATAATCTGCATTTGTTACATTTCTTAAGCTAATTTTTTGTTTTAACATTTTATGCAACAGTTTTTGGAGGTTAAAGGTGCATCAGCGGATTTAGTAGTCTGTAAAAACTCTAAAAATTAAAATTTTCTTAGTACTTCAAATGCAGGCAGTGTACAAATAATAAATCTCATGTTTCTGTTTTGATAAATTTGTTTCAGGCAAAGCCATCTTTTCTTATACTAATTTATTTCCTGACTTGAGAAATTAAATTGCTTCATAAATCTTCAAGCTACCATTTATAGTTTTAGGATTTTCTTAATTTACTTATGTTTGCTTCATATTTTATCCAACCCCTGTTCTCCCTGTTATCAGTGATGAAGCAGAATCACTAAAAATTTGCATACAAGCCATGCCCAGCCAGTCACATGACCACTAAGCCACACCCACAAATTAGGCCATGCCCACAGAAACAGTTGTTAAGAAATTTGAATCCCACCCCTACCTCTGTGTGTGTGTGTGTGTGTGAGAGAGAGTGGGGGGGGGTTAGATCAGATATCCCCCCCTTCTCTCTCTCTCTCACCATCGTCGGGAAGCCACCATCAGTCAAAATTCATATTAGTGGTCCCCGGGATTTAAAATTATTTGGTGGTCCCTGATGTCCAAAAGGTTGACAACCCCTGTTTTAGAGCATTTGTATATTACACAAATAGGTCTTAATCTCATTTTCCATCTGCAGATTTAGCCCTTCGGGTAGTGTGGTTACTGTAAATGATCGGTACAGGTCAAAAAGTGAATCTCCATGGCGGATGGATGAACCTAAGCAGCCCAGTTCCCAGGTAGGTGTCTCTTGTTGAGCTCTGTAATCACGATGCTGGTGTTTTATAAGAATAGTTATAGAGATGAAGCACTTTGTAGTTGGTGTGTTTGTTTATGTGTTATTGCGGGGTGGGGGGGGTGGAGTGTGTGTGTGTGTGAGGTGAAGAGAGTTAGAGGAAATATTAAGGTGCTGTGCTAAGAATGGGAAGATCCAGATTCTTACATATGGAAGCCCAATTGAGTGACTTGGTCAGTCATTTTCTCAGTCCTAGATAGGGAAGTAAAAAGTCACTATTTACTAATCTGTAGATTACTGCAATGTGTGCATAATCGACACAAACACACACAGACACACTGCTACTGTGTTATATGGTGGGTTAGTGATGAATTAGACATGCTCTATTATTAATTATAATAGGGTACGAGTACTTCAGAAAATAGGTCAAATGAATTTTGGGAAGGAATCTGAAGAAACTTATTATTATATGTATTGAAACACTATTATTCAGTGAACTAATAACAGACTTCTACTAATGTATCTGGAAGCAATAAACCTTTATGTTTCAGAAATTTATCTTGTTTCCTAACCCTGTCTGCTCAGGATGCACACAGAAACACATTAAAAGCAAAACTGTAACATACATATTGCTTTTTAGAAATTTAACCTTAGTCATCCCACCGTCATAAGAAAACTCCCTGCATTTGGATACAGAAAATGTTTTTATTTCATCTTAGGGATTTGGATGATAAGCGCAGGACAGTTTAGTGAAACATAGCAGTCCCAAATTCTTATGAATCAAACTAAACATTTTTAATTTTGTCCAGCTGATGAATATGCAAGGCTCTTATAGACTTTAAAGTACTTCTCCCTCTGTGCTAAAAAAAATTGCTGGGGTTGTTTAATTTGCTTAAGTGGAAGACTACAGGAACAATCCCACACAAAGCATAGTTAAAAAAATTTTTAAATCTGGTATATGTATTTTTAAACTATATGTAGAATATTAAAAATTAAAACTTTCCATGGTACATTGACATTCATGTCAATCAAACCATTTAGTTCTACAGTATATCTTGTTTTTTGCAGTAATCACCGTATGATTCCAGGAAGTTTCAGGCAAGGCATAAATATAACAGTCTTTGTTGTTTTGTCTTAGTCTTTAATACTCTGAGAAATAATGCTTCTAAATCTGGATATTGCTGATCAACCATAAAGATGTCTAAGCCTTCTTGTTAATGTACATTGTCATATTTAGCCAACTTTTGTTTTTCTTCATAATGTTTCTGTTCTAGGCGGAGGAGTCAGCTATTGTTGGAGTAAGTGGCTATGTGGAATATCTCCGTGAACAGGAAGTATCCGAGCGGTGGTTTCGTTACAACCCACGTCTGACTTGCATCTACTGTGCCAAATCCTTCAACCAGAAGGGTAGTCTGGATCGGCACATGCGGCTTCATATGGGCATCACACCTTTTGTTTGTCGGATGTGTGGTAAAAAGTATACCCGCAAGGATCAGTTGGAGTATCATATCCGGAAACATACAGGCAACAAGCCCTTTCACTGCCATGTCTGTGGGAAGAGCTTCCCCTTCCAGGCTATCCTCAACCAGCACTTTCGTAAGAATCACCCTGGCTGTATGCCACTGGAGGGATCGCACAGCATCTCTCCAGAGACCACGGTCACCTCCAGAGGGCAAGCTGAGGAAGAGTCTCCTCTTCGGGAAGAAGCTGGTCTGGCTGGGGAAACAGCACAGGGATCTGTATCGACTACTGGGCCAGATTGAGACCAGATGTCCAGGGGATCAGGGGATCTTCTGTAGGATAAGCAAACCCCACTGGGATGGTGAGCTCCTGTAGTTGGTTGTGCAATGATGCCACTGGACGAAGACACTCCTGAGAGGTTGCCAAAACAGAAAAGATACAGTACTGTAACTAAAGTGCTTATGGTTTCCCTTATTTTTCTCCATCTCCTTGGAAAGGAGAAAACAAAAACTGGGTCAACTAACCTCTGATTCAGGGATTAACAACTTCGGAGGGGTGGGCTTTTTTTTTTTTTAGTATTCATTCAGTAGTGAACAAGGAGAAATAGATTTTTCTCATTTCTTGGCAACAGATCCTGTGGTCCTATGGGCTGCAGAAATCTAGCCATATGTATGCAGAGCATTAGCATCTGTATTTATCAAAATCATTATACCTCCATAAGATACACGGGGTCAGGAATTGGTTTTTGTTGTTTTGTGCCCCACTCTTATTTCCCAGGTAATTCTTTTTTGAGAACGATGGCTGTTGTACTATAACCAACCATACCTTAAGTGTATTTTATCTCATTTTCATTTCATGTATCTTTTTAAAAATTGACCCATTACCTAAGGGCTCTTATTATGGGGAGGGGGCTTGCCATTTCAACATGTGTGGCCTTGCCTGTTTGTTATAAGGCTAGCAATTTTTTGAGCAGTATTTTAAAGATTACACAATATTTAAGTAATTAAGCTACTGAAAAAGAAGGCAGTAACTACAGTATGAGGTTCTGCCATGTTTGAATGATATTTTCAGTTGTGAAATATGGGTAGTGCAGAACACGTTAACAATTCTTGCTTATTTTATGTGTGCTGCAAAAACTGAAAAGTAGATTTCTAGTTATGATAAATTTTTAAAACAGTGGCTTTTTTCCAAAGGTCATCCTTTGCCTCCCATGCACTTGATCTAATGAAACAGCAATATTTGTATATCAAAATAGATGGATCTCAGTGGGAGAAGAAATCCTGGTTTGTCTTTGTTTCCCTGTTTGATATTTTTATATGAAAAACATGCAAAAAACATGCTCCTACAATTCAGTAGGGTAAAAGCTCCTATTTCCTGTAAGCAATGAAAACTTTTCCTTTACACCTCTATAATATTTCACATATGAAGTTGGAGAGATCTCTCTCTTTCTCTCTCTGCCAAATCCAGCAAATACTCATGTTTCTTAATATTCTGTTTATAACTAAAAGGATACATGTGCAGGAGAGCAAATATTTCAGATAAGTGTCTTACATTTGCAAAATAAGTTCTGTGTTGGTATTTAGTAGCAATGCTGTAGAATATAGGTAAAGAATTGGCATAATGCTAATATTATAGATTATATGGAGCTAAAATGGCTGAAGCAAAACTTACAGGAGAAAAATTGAGGTGTGGGGGAGCCACAAAATAAACAAAGAGAGGAATTATAATGTTACGATAAAGAAAGAAACAGCTTCTTGGTGAACATGCTTAGATTTATATAGTATTAATATTTTGCCAATCTTGCCTTCTTACTCCACACATTTCTCGCTTCTAAAAATGAAACTCATTTGATTATGCTCGCAGGAAGAATGAAAATTGTTTGATGCTCTCCCCTTTCCTCCCTATGTGCGCATTCCTTTTTTATGTTAACTGAGGATTTTGTTCCATTCCCCAATTCATTATAAAGCAAGCAGTGGTTTTTCTTTGTGATAAAAAAATTCAAAACTAATTAATCTTTTCAACTCATACTTGTTTAAGAGTTTGACAAGATTCTCCCAAAGCCACATGCACACTTTTCTTCTGGATGAAGTAGGGAGGATAATAGATGTGAATATATCTATCTATATGCTGCTTTAATCATAACTTTCAAATCTACCAAAAAGAGACAATTTACATTAAAAAGAATTGGAAAATATTTCTAGTGAGTTTATAACAAAGTTTTTAAGCATTTAAGAATAGAATTTTAAAAATGTTACCAAACTTGTAAGGCATACATTTATTTATCTACAAGTATGATATAAATATATAAATATATATAAATATATAATTATAATGGGAATATTTCTTTGCTGAATTGATGACAGTGTAGCATTTTTATATAAGAGTTTCCTCCAAAGCAGAATGCAGCAAAAATCCATACATATTAAGGGGGCAAAGAGTTGTAATGGATTGTTGAATGTGGCATTTACAGAGCTGTGAGTTCTTTTTGGACTGATACTGTGAACAGAGGAGTGACCAAGTAATCCAGGATTGTGTCATCAGTCATTACCTGCTTGCTGGTAGACTCCTCTTTATTTAGCCTGGCAGAATCATTGAGCATTTCTTGCCTCTTAGCCCAGGCTTCCTTTTCAAAGAAAAATAAAGCTTGTGAAATGTGCTTTTAGTTGCAGCCATTGAAAGATGTCATTTTTACTTGCATGCAAATGAGCCAATATTCTTGCCCATTCTTTTTTTGAACTGGGTTTATAGCTTTAGTTATCCAGTCAGCTTATTCATATAGAAGGCTACATTATGAGAAAAAGCCTGTAAGAGGCTTGAGCCAGCAATCTTCCCAGTCCCTTCTTTCATTATGCCTGGAGGAGTTGGGAAACTTTTATTTCCTTTTATAAGCAACACAGTTTATTTTGAAAGCTGGACCCAGACAAATGTGAACCTTAGGTATGATTCATTCATTGAAGCAGACAAATTCAAGTCACAGCTTGTGAAGGTTGATTTATTTCAACACACCATAATTACAGTTAACTATGGGTTTATGTTCAGGTAATATTACCTCTGGATGCAATCATAGTGTCCAATGAGACCAGGATTCAATATTTTGTTCGTGTGTCTGTATGAAGGTGCATGTGTGTGTACATGCAGATAATGATCTTGATCTGTGGCTTCACAAAATATAAGAGCTGCCAAAATATCCTGAGCTTTGTGGCTTTATTTGTACATGTGTAATGTAATCAAGAAATCCTCGTAAATATGTGTTACTGGAGACACTAGAAAGAAGGGTGGGTTTTCTTGTGTTCTTAAAGAATCTGACACTCTTTAAAGAGTTAGAAGCTTTGCAGAAGTACATGCAGGTTGTTATGATTTGTATAATCCCAATCATGCCACATATTAAGGCATCGCATCTGTTGACAACTGTTTTTCTGTCCCTGCCAGGTGGCAGAATATAATTGCTAGAATGGGCAGTGGGCCACTTAGAAAAGAATCTAAGTTTATTTGACCATTTATGTGGAAACCCATGGTGTTGGTGTGGCTGGAGCTGGAGCTGAAAGAAAACTCTGTTGAACTGCGTGATTCTGTTTTGAGATCTTACTTTTCCCACAGATTCTACCTTGAGTGTTCTTTTTTTTTAGTTATTCTAAACAATGTGGTATTTATACAAATCAGTTATGAGCTGATAGCGCATAAATTCACGCTTTGTTTCAATACTTAAACTTGTTTCAGGCTATTATGCGTTGTGTAGCAAAATGGAAAGTATTCATTTTCATAAATGCTAGTAGTCTTTGAACGAAAGTGGCAAATAAAAGTGTATGCATTAGACAGAATTGAAGCAAACCTGTAGTGATGCTTACTTTTTTGTTCTGCAGTGAAACATTTACTTGTGCTGGAATTTTTGTATTCAGTGCTTTAAATCTTAAAGGCAAGTCTGGAAATGAGCTTCAGGACATTATTGTTGGAGATATTAGGCACTAGCTATATTGCCACCCAAGCTCAAAGGATTATTCTCTAGATTCTGTAGTGTAGATGTGTTGGTAACTTATTTTTTTATTCAGTGCATCTGGACATTTTTCATCTGTGCTAAATTGATTCCTAATGTGATTCAAAAGGGAAGTGAAGTAAAAGTTTTTAATATTATACCTCATTACCTAATGCCTAATGTCAAAAAAAAATGTCTGTAGTGAGTAATTTATCTCATTTTTTAAATGAGACTTGGTAGGTTGGTTACATTTACCTCTTCTCTTTCAAAGAACGACAGAGCATTAAAAGGAAAGGATAATTTCATTGCCCTGCTCTTGCAGAAAGAATCTTCAATGTGAAATTTTGCCATTATCTTCCTGCGTCTGCTGCTATGCATTAGTCTTATCAAAAGCAATAGATTAAAATTAATATAATTCTTAACACACATCATTGCACTGCATGTCTGAATTGTTTGATTTGCTTTAAAATAGCTAGTGTAGACAAACAGAACAAAACTGAGGAAAAAGAATCTAAACAATTGTATTGCTTTTTTCCTTGAGAATGAGAGATGCTTTTTCCAAATATTTGTGAGACTCCAACTTATATTTAGAGATCCACATGAACTCAGGATACAATTTTGTCTCATGTCTTCGGTGTCTAAAAAGGTTGATCAGTAAGCTGTTTTTTTTAAGAATACAGATTTTTTTGTCAGAAGAGAGCTTAATCTCTGAATTTGAAAACATTTCTTACCAATAATTTTAGGTTTATGAGTTTTACTTCTGATGTATTCAATTTCTAATGTCCTGTTCTTCTAAACTGAAGTGAGTTGTATATTCCATAAGCTTTACTTGTTCTTTAGTTTTGTTTAAAAAAACCTTCTCTATGATTTGACATAGAATTGCTCTAGAAAATCCTCTTTTGATGCTTAATGGCGCAGTTTAGAAATATATATTACAATGAGCCTGAAAAGTGGAATTTGGAAATATGATTATAATTGGAAACAACATAAAGGTGTCATTTTTTATTAGAGTAAGTCAACTCTTATTAGTAAAAGATTCATCTACTTACTAATATAAGATTTGTAAATATATCAGAATTTTATATATTAGCAGAAAATATCTGAAATAAATTGAATACAAATGAATTAAATTCTATTCTTATTGGAAATTGCTACTTATGCCACATTTTTTGAATGAATCTTATAAATTGTTTTCTGGAGTTTTGCAGTCCTGAATTATTAAAGGATCAGATGCTGTATATTGAACCATAGTTGATGCCTATTGGAGGAGACCCACGATTCAGACCTTCTGTTCTGGTTGAAAGGATGAGATCTTGCATAATTTTGCCAATAAGTTATATGCAGATTAGGTAAATGTATTTTCTAAGATAATGTTTATAACATTATTAGCTTTTTAAAAAAATAGATTATTTGTCAATCACTTGCAATACATTGACCTTTGAGAGGAGGAGTTAAAATTAAATATAGCATTTTTAAAAATTTGTTAGTCGACAATGAACTATCTCTAACATTCTGATTGTGACTTCTGTGCTCCAAAATTTTGAAGGGTATATTTTCTTTGATATAAATATTTTGAATGTTTATATTTCTTTTTCCTTGGGCAATGGATTTTTTTTTTGTAGGGGGCAAGTCCACCAAAGATGGCTAAAGATGCTTAGCTGGAGGTGGACAAGTATAATATATATGGAAGTCAATTTTGGAATTGCAAATTGAATACTGAAGATCAACTTTTGCAGGTATATAAATGTGAACCATTGTTGGATCAGGCAAAAAGTTTTGAGAATTCAGCATGTTGTTTCTTGCAATAGAAAGCTGGTGTTTTGGGGAATGTCCTTTTTAGCACTTCTGATTTGAAGGTGTGCTGCTTCTGTATATACAGGTCATGTTTCATTGAGACGCATTGGCAAATTGGTTCTGTATTGGCAGTTATATTCCTTTTCATTTGCCTAGTCCTTTTAAATAAGTCTGTTAACGTCTGTCTCTGCATCTTGTGATATGGAATTCTATATATCAATTATAGGAAAAGTTACTACATAAAACAGATTGCTGGATTAGAATCTTGTATAATGTCACAACCAGGGAACAAAAATATGCTCAATATTCTAAGATTATGTGTCGTGCTAGTATATTCTGTAGGCATGTCCTTATGGAAAACCTGTTTACTTATGCCATTATTTCCCATGTAAATCATGTTTTCCATATGCAGGTAGTCTCATGCATTTAGTAACCATTCATGGTTACAATGGCATTGATTGAATGATGGCTATGACCAGGCCTCGGTGTTCCTGCCATTCTAACACCCTCCCCAGTCACGTGATCCCGACCTGGACACTTGGCAGCTGGCTTGCATTTATGACTGGTTGCAGTGCTCCACGATCACATGATCACCATTTGCTATCTTCCCTGCTGGTTTCCCCAGAAAGTCAATGAGAAAGCTGGCAGGGAAAATTACAAATCATTGCCCACCCATGCATCTTTCCACAACCCCTCCCCAATTCTTGCATATCTTCACTGAACCTCATCACATTTCACATCACTACTGTGTATCCTTGCACTCCCTCCCCAAGTCTCACTGCGCAATGCACATCCCTCATGCCCTCTCCCATCAGCAGCAGCCACTTATTTACCTGCTGACTTGCTTGAAAGCCATCTGGGACTTGTAACTTCCTGTCAGTTTCCCCACTGATCTGATCGTGGGAAGCCAGCAGGAAGTTTCCTTCCCTAAGGACTGTGAAATTTGATTTACAGTAGCAACTAGAATTGCAGGGATTATTGTCAGTAAGAGATATGATGGTATTTTATGACCTTGTGGCTTAGTGACAGAAATTCTGAACCCAATTGCTGTCATAAATCAAAGGCTACCTGAATATTTTTACACAAATTGTAAGAAAGCAACTGGAATTGTAAGAAGTAATACAAAAAAAGAAAATTCATTAAAATTTATTTTGCTTGAAGTCCAAATTTTCATTTAATTTTGTCAAGCAAGATACATTCCAGCATAAAGCACTAAGACAATTATCAGGATTAAACCAGGGATTCATTTTGCTGGTGAAGAGCTGGAGGAGATGGACATTATATGTGCAGAGAAAATGGGTGTGCCATCAGAATTTGCCCCTACTTGTCCTGGGGAAGCCAGCAGCCATATTACCCAGATAAAGGATAAATGCAAAGCCTCATCTGAGTTTTGATAGTGCACTATTTTGCCTGGCAAGTTTGATCAGTTGTTGTTTTTTAATGGGCCATCTGGATTTTTGTAGTCCAATTCTGGTATACCTGCATTTACAGATATATTTTTGAACATTTGTTGGTCCTTATAAAGGTTTTGTAAGTTTCAGGGTTGTTTAAAACTTTTAACTGGTGCCTTCCACTTTCTCTCTCCTCTCCTCTCCTCTCCTCTNTCTCCTCTCCTCTCCTCTCCTCTCCGCTCCTCTCCTCTGAAGCCATTTCTTCAGCACTTGCAAATTATGATGGGTATGTTTTTATCTCTTCTGCAGGTGCTTTTCTTTCTAAAATCAAAATCTGTATGGGCCCATAATATCTGATGTCTTTTTGCTCCAGGAATGCTATGTCTCAATCTGACATGCTGATTGACTGACCCCATTCTTGCCTCACATGGCATTGTTTCTTAATAGTTCATGATTTTTTTCATTTGTTTGGATGTTGTGTTCTGAGAATGAAAAGTACTAGTAGACCTCCAAGCTTTATGGCCTTTCTATGGCTTAAACCACTAGCAGAGTTTGAAAATACCTTTTGCCTTACTGTACGAACTAATCTGGACTGGAATGAATTTGGGGTCCTGCTGAAAAGAAAGTAAGCTCAGATTTGCAAGTGAATGTGAACCAGAGCCTATGGAATTAGTTTATTCCCAATATACAGCTTTTTTTGGTTTATCGGAGATTAATATGTTCCCCATTTGATACCACTGGTCATCAAATGTCATAAAATCTAGAGCCAGTTAGAGTGATTCTGGAATCAGACTTTGATCTTCCCCTGTTCTTTGTCAAATAAGTCTGGTAGCATTTTATTGCCAAATATCCAGAAATTGCCAAGTCACATCAGTACTGCTATTTAAAAATAGGTTCAGATGTTTCCATATAATCTGTATGCAGAATTTTGTATACAGTTTTAAAATATTGCGATTTATGTCTAAGACTAGGTATTTTTCATACAAAAACTTCCTTCAGTTACAAAAATTTAGTTTAATTTTCTGTTAAACATTAATGAGCTTTACTCCTCAAGGGCCCAATTGGGTCAACTGTCTCTATAAAAAGGAGTTCTTCAAGGCCAATTTCTGCACAGCTTCTTAAATCCTGATTCTGTATATATTCTCTCTCTCTATATATATCCTTTTTATATTATACCAACCAGATAGAACTGAGATTCCATTTAGTAAGTAACTTCTCCTTGTATTTATTTATTTTTATTTATTTATTTTATTTACTATATAACTCCCCAGCCCTCCTTTGTAAAGAGGCTGAGTAAGTAAATAGTTATGGGTTCTTTCAGTGAGAGTCACTAAGTTCTGCTCTGGGTAGCATTGGAAGAATTAAAAGAAATTGCTTCTTTTTGCCTCTACCGCTGCAAATAGTTCCTTATTGAAATTGGTACAAAAACACTGAATGTGGCACTTATCAAACTGTTTCAACATTAGCAGAATGTTACAGCTGGATATGACAGAAGCTATTGCTTGGATAAAATGAGTTGCTTAATGCACATTTAACCTACTTGGGTTTTCTGCATTTATTTCTCATTTTAACTGAATCTTCTATTCCAGTGATATAAGCTATGTTTGCTACATACCCCTGAGAGATGATTCCATTTTTCATTTTGTTGTAGAACAGTTTGCACCAATATATTCATGTAGGCATACATCTAACTCTGCTGTTTAGAAATCTGCAGTGAAATTTTAGATCTATAATTCCTGCATTTATGCTGATTGGACAGTGCTAAATGTTTCTGTTTAAAGGGAAACAGAAGATGTAATCTTTCACTTACCGTGTAAAGGAGCTTTAATTCAGTGACTGAAGTGCTAACCCAATTTGTTTGGTAGGTATAAGCTTTTTGCAGAAATCAAAGTTCAGGTAACTACCAATACAGTTTTAATCTACAAGAACTCCTGGAAGGCAGATGTAATCTAAGAGTTTTTGGTCCGACTGGTAGTAAATCATTGCTATGAATGGTTGTTTAAATGAGAGAATTAGTGCTGGTTACAGAGTCTTTAGTGACCTTGTCTCTTCCCAAGAATTAATGTAATGTAATGCTGCCAAATGATTGCTGGGGCGGAAATTTACTATTTTCTAACTATTGAGGAAAAGCTGAGACATTTGCAGTGTATTTTTTATAAAACATTATTTTTCCATTTGTGCTTCCTTAAGTAATCTACCCTTGATTCCACAGTTTAATAGTTTAAGGTAGAAGGTGCTGTATAATTTGGAAACTGGACACAATGGGCCTGATACAATAGCATGTGTATTGATGAATTTGCAATACTCCATGTTTTTCAGTATGAAAAATAAATAAATTTCTGACAAGCAAGTGTATTTCTCTTTGCAGAACAAATATATGAAATAAGATGCTTTGAGCTGAAATGTAGATACTTTTCTTGTTGAAAAACTATTCAATCTTTTTTTAAAAAATAAACACACAATTGCTTCAGGAATACTAAAAGCACACTGAACTTCTTTCCCTTCTGTAGATGCTACCATTTTTTTAATGCAGAAGGGAACTGGTTCATTTTGTCACAATTATGCCTACTATTCCTGTAAGAATCTTGTATCTTAAGATGTCAGGTTCATATTTCAGAAATTCTTTGCTTACAGTCAGTCTCCAACAGAAAAACTTATTAAATGATCTGTACTTAAGAACATAGATAGTCACTTTACTAGGCAACGAGGACCAACTGACTTAACGTAGGATTGGTTCTTATGTTCCCAGTTACTCTGGGCATTTGAACATCAGTACCTGATCACCATCCATTCTTATATTCACATTCATTGGAAGGAAAAGCAAACTTGTCAAGACAAATGCATGCTGAATACAGGTGTGCCTTTTGTTCCCTTTGCTGTGGCATAGCTAGAGAGGGGCTTTTCTAATATTGAAATACAGATGGCAATACATATTTTTTAATCACACTCTTTATATGCACTTACAGATTTTCTCTCAAACGGACATTCCTACTGTTTTAATTAGTTGCCAAATTCTGTAAAGGTAAAAGGCTGTGGAGACCATGGAGAAATATAGTCTGAATCTTAGTTGTGAGAAAGAACCTTTCTCCTGTTGTGCTCCCAGTCTGGATCTCTGTGGTTTTCACAAGGGAAGCTCCAATGTCTGTGGTAAGCAAATTGGCATCAAAAGGGATCCTTGAGGGAAAAGAAAACTTGAAAAACCACCATTTTAAGGGTCTTTACAATACGATGTTATGCTTCTTGCACTTGTGCATCGGCTGAATGAGCCAACATTGGCTATAATGTCAAATAGCTGCCTTGCCCTAATTCATTGCATTAACATTCAATAGAGAAAAGTGGGGAAACTAAATGTGAATTATCATGTTGTTTGTCAGAAGCTCCCAGCCTTTTGGATTAACAAGGTATCTGAAATTGAGGCTAAGAAAACATGATTTAATTGATGAACAAGCTCTACAGAGTTCCTTTTCTTACTTACGCTGTACTTGAATGCAATTGTGTGATTGGAGAGTCAAAATAATATGACAGATTTGTTCAAATAGGAAATAGAAAGGATGTGTTATCTTATTGTGCTAGGAAATTAGGCTGAAGAAGGAGTCCCTTTTTATTTTGCTCCTGTTGGCTTCCTCTCATCAAATTAAACATGACAGAAATTTCATTCCTTTTGTCTGAACTGAGCTTGTGAATGGATTTACTGGCAACAATGTTATTTCTTTATTGAAAGACATCAAATGCAATTCTTTTTATTATCAGCCACCTCTCAGCCTGCGGCAGTACTTGGTCACTTAGCAGATATTGAAAAAACCAAGCAGGATCAGTTTTGAAAGAGATCCAATTAGTGCTTAGGTGGGAGATTACCAGGATTCCTAAAGCTGTGGACCATACTGGAAAGGAGGCAATGGCAAACTACTTCTATATTGATGCCAAAGGAATTATAGAGACATGCTTGTAGGGAAATAGAACTCGAAGGAGCTTGTGTAGTTTTTACTTTATTATTAGAAAAAAAATATTAAGTATCTCAAGAATGACAATTCAAATCTACATGTATTAGAACGAACTACAGCACGTAGTGATGTTGTTTTCTGTGCGATAATGGAAACAAATAATTATTTTCTACTTTAATAGAACTACATTTTAGAATGAAACTTGGAGATGGCATTCTGTTTGCTAAATCAATAATAATCACAACTGACAATCAAGATAAAACAATGAGACGGTCCTCAAAGGAAATAGAGAAGCACAGGGTAGCTGAGTGGAAAGTTCTCCTATAGAAGCCCCAAAGAAATAGATAAATGAGAACTACTTATGACTACTTATACTATATGAAGATCATAAAAAAGGTATTTTCTGATACTCTGTGTGTGGGTGTGTGTTGATGATTTATAACTCATTCTGTTCCCATCAGACCAGTGACTTCTAGTTATTCTTGTCCCATAATAATGGAATATACTTTCTTTTCCTCTACATTATACATGGAGTCACCTTTTAATAGCAGTGACACATGGGAGAGACTGTTATGGAGGTAGGCAAAATTGATCTATTCAGCTGGGGAGCAGTGGTAGTACTGGCTTATGTGTCAGTGGTCTATTTTGAATAACATCTCCTACCCTCAGAAAATGTAACTTGAAAGAACATTGAAATTAGTGTTGTTCCTCTTTCAGCCACTGGGTATTGGAATTGTAGTCTGCTCAGGAAGAGAATGCTGTGCAATTTCAGCAAAAATTTCTGTGCCTCTTTCTCTGGTGCTATTTATTTTACCACTTGGTTTTTATATAACTAACTACATTCTTGTTTATAGCTCTTGACCACGCATATCTAATGTAGATTTTCAAGGACTATGCTTTTTTTTACTACTTCGATGGCAAATCACTGTATGTTGAATTATTTACAAGTATCTTGGTATTTTATGAATTTTATATACAGTATAAAATGCACCACGGAGAGATTGTCAGTGCTTTGGGGAGAGAGCATGTTTTTACAATATTTGAGGATGAATTTTTGGCTCCCCCTCCCTTGTGGCTCTTGACAAATACCAATTCTTCCCATGCCCAACAGAATTAGGGCCAGGCTTTCCAGGATGACAGTGCTGATATGAGGCTTCCGACTGTAAACTATGTAATTAGTCTGAACATTTTGAGAAAGATCACTGCAGCAAGGCATAAGAAGCATGCTCAGTGAGCAAGGCCAGATGCTACATGGGTGAAACTTGCAATCCCTGATCTCACTGTGAACCCGAACTCCCAAGATGTTTGGGGGGCCTGCTAGGAGCTTAGCACATGCATAATATACAAAGAGAAAGAAAGCATTGTACACTTTACTTGTGTGACAGCGACATGTCTGCATTATTTGAAGAATCCACTTCATTATTACACTTTTTTGCTATTATTTCTTGCAAGCCAGCTTTTAAATGTAGCATGGCACTTTAAGTATGTTATTTTAACTTCTCCTTTTCCCTTCTTTTCCCCACAAGCACTTTAAACTCTATGGATATTGTTAGGTATTATATACAGGAGGATTGTCTTAGATGGAAAATAGGTAGCACTGATTACCATGGTGCAGAGAGATTAGAAGAGGTTTTTTGCAGCCCTGACTAGCACAAAGGAGAACCTCTCCTCTCCTTGGATGTTTGAGCAGCTCTGCATCTCTTGTAAGACAATCCCCAGCTGTCTCTGTGTTTGTGAGCATACCAACCACTTCTGGGAGTCCCAACAAAGTGTTGCTTGTTGTGCATATTTCTGCATAGGCAGACAAGTGGGAACAGCTTTCAAAAGAGGAGTTTAATTTGCACAGGCGTGCAGGTTGAAAACAGTTTATAACACTTTGGACTGCCCTAGTACCTTCTGCATCCCAGGAGGTGAGAGTATTATATATGCTCACTTTTCTTTATCGGCACTTCTGCACTCCTCAAGACTATGAAAGCAAAATGCTATGTTTGCATCCCACATTTTAATTCAGATATATAATATTTGGACGGTTGACATGCAAGGTTGCTTGTGAAATAGGATAGTTTTTGCTTATTGAAATGGGCTGTGTTTTTGCATCAAATCAAGTTTTTAGAAAGCTATAGAGCCGTAAGAAAATGCAACTGACGCTACTAAGGTTTGTAATATATACAGAACTGCAGCAATCAAATGGGCTGAACTTTCATCAGATCAAATTGTATTGAAATAATGTCAGTTTTAGATTTTCTTGTAAATATCTCTGCCTCAAATAAATTCACCTTGTACTGTATTGGAGTGGGAGACCGGGGCTTTCATGGTGGCAGAGTCAAAGCTGGGCCTGTACCTGGTAGTATGAGTTCAGTTGCCCTGCTAGCCATTGTAGAGATATTCTATCTTTTGGCCACATCAAATGGAAATTAACATGGAATATTTGAATTGCAGAGATACTAAGTAATTTTCATAAAAAAAGCAATTAGGGCTGTGGCCCTGGTTTTAATAGGATTTGTAAGAATTTGAGAAAAGAGTGGTTCAAGTCTATTTGAGGGTTGGGAGCTATTGTCATCTATCACTCTTAACATTACAATATATTTTTCCCTCTCTCTGCTAGGTGGGTTTTGTTTCTGCTTTTCTTTTTAAAACAAAACCATTCCCCATATGATACACTCTATGAACCTGAAATAGATGGATAATATTTCCTTTTTTGTTGGAGTATTGAAACCTCTTGCTGTATATTCTTTTGGGTTGATTTTCATTGCTTTGGTTTATCAAGATCAATGTATTATTTTGCAGCAGGCTGAAAAGGGATCCAGCTGTTTGCAAATGATTGGTAGCAGAACTGCCCAATTTATTTTTAATCCTCATTTTCCAAGCCCATGCACCCTCTTATTGTCCCGCTGATCCTTAAGCACATGGAGGGAGAATAAAAGGGGAGCTAGATGGTAATGACTTTGTAGGTATTTCTTTTGATGTAGGTAGAAGAAGAAAAATATAATAGTGAAGATAAAGGCTTGCATAAAACTCCTTTTAAAGCAGTTTAGCAACAAAAAAGCTCTTATCAAACAGCTTTAAAATGTGAATGAGAAGTTAGCAACTTGGTTAGAATTCTGAAAAAAATCTATAAGTGTATACTTGAACTTCTGTTTGTATTTTAAAACAAATGCAGTTTTCCTCTTTAACACTGTATAAAAGAAATGTTATGCATGTGAGTGGTTTGAGAATTAAATGGTTTAATACTCAAAGGTGGAGTATTTTTATTTCCCCACAGTTTTACACCCTGTCTTTTAACAGAGAAAAATCACCTTGAGGATTCTGCCAAAGATGTACCTTTCATTCACAGAAGTTCCCCTATTGCTTTTTTTTCCAGGCAATAAATCTTCTGGCCTGTTTCTATCCTCATTTTATAGTCAGAAGATGGTAATGCCTTCTACTCAATATACTGTAACTCATCAAGATAAGCTACATGTAATACAAACTATTCAAAAGAAACAGACCTAACAAAAGAGGAGGTAGAGTTGCATTAAAAAAAAAAGACATTGCTATAGGCATATGCTACAGACCACCCAACCAAGCAGAAGAAATAGATGAACTTTTTGCTAATCAATTAATAAATGTATGTAGGATACATCCCACAGTAATGGGAGACTTTAACTTCCCTGATATCAACTGGGAAACAAACTCTGCAGCAAGTGGGAGACCAAACAGTTTCCTAACCAATTTAGCTGACAACTTTGTCATCCAAAAGGTAGAGGAGGGAACTAGAGAAAAAACTATATTGGACCTAATTCTTACTAATCGAGAAGACGTGATAGAGGGAGTTGAAGTTGCTGGAACCTTGGTTGAGAGAGTGACCACGTCATATTGGAATTCAATAGAATGCAAACAAAAGCAATAGAATATAATCCAACCAACGTCTTAAACTTTAAAAGAGCTGATTTTAACAAACTTGGAGAGAACCTAAGCAAAATTTCATGGATAAAAATCCTAAAGGGGAAAACAACCCAAGAAGCATAGGGAAAACTGAAAAATATAATCATAAAAGCCCAGTCCAACACAATACCACTGAAAAAGAAAAACAAGAAATCCAAGAAGAAACCAGCATGGTTGCACAAAGATCTTTCTGATAAACTGAAAGAAAAAAGGATAAGCACAAAAAATGGAAAGAGGGACACATAACTAAGGCAGAATATCAGCAGATAGTCTGAATTTGCAAGGACGAAAAGCAAAGGCTCAGAATTAACAAAGATTTGCAACAAAAGTCACAGATAATTAAAGTGTGCGGCGGCAGCCAAAAAAATTAATACAATCCTTGTTGTATAAACAGAAGCATAGAATCAAAATCACATGAAGTATTTGTACCACTTTATAAATCCTTAGACCACACCTGGAGCATCCAGTTTTGGTCACCACATTACAAAAAAGATGTTGAGACTTTGGGGGGAAAAGTGCAAAGAAGAGCAACTAAGATGATTAAAGGCCTGGAGATTAAAATGTATGAAGAACGATTGCAGGATTTGGGATTCACTAGTCTAGAGAAGAGAAGGACTAGGGGTGACAGGATAGCAGTATTCCAGTATTTGAGAGGCTGCCACAAAGAGAGAGGGTCAATTTATTTTCCAAAGCACCAGAGGGCAAGACAAATGATGGAAACTAATCAAGGAGGAATTAAGGAGAAACTTCCTAACAGTGAGACAACCAACAGAACAGGTTACCTTCAGAAATTGTAGGTGCTTCATCACTGTAGGTTTTAAAGAAAAGACTGGATAGTCACTTATCTGAAATGGTATAGGGTCTCCTGCTTTAGCAGGGTGCTGGAATAGAAACCTCCAAGGTCTTTTGTACTCTATTCTGATTGATATGTAACTTAGAACCATCTTTTTCTGATGCTTGACTATCAGAATAGGAAGAGTAACCCCATATAGCTGCTGAGTTATGTCTGCCTTCCTCAGAAGTTGCATATGTCTGCTCTTTTTGATTGTGCAGTTATCAGAGAAGTTGTTCCGTTTCCCTTGGAAAATAATAAATGATAAAGGAGCCTTGTGGTAGCAGCTTCCATCCTTTTCTTCGGCAATACAATAGCTTTTGATAATTATAGTAGTATCACTTAGCTGTATCACTTAGAAAAAAGCAAATGCATTGAACAGAATGGGAATTTCTTGCCATTTGCTCCACATTTATGTAATCTCCTCAACCCCAGCCCTCAAAAGGGTATGAGAAGAGCATAGCATATCCATAGAAACATACACAAGAAGCTTCGTCCCGTTTTCCTCTTAGTACAGATAGTAGATACTCTAGATCCGTGATGGTGAACCTATGGCACGCGTGCCACAGGTGGCATGCAGAGCCATTAGTGCCGGCACGCGAGCTGCAGGCAAACTTACCTCACTGCTGGCATGCGTGCCTCAGAGCTGATTTTTGGCAGGTTTGAGGCTTTTTTCGGCCTCCCAAAGGNNNNAGGAAGGCTTCTGCAGGCTTTGCAGGCTGAAAACTAGCCCCATTTCATCACTTCCTGTTTTTCCAAAAATACCAGAAGTGAAGAAACGGGGCTAGTTTTTGGC
>AZIM01001699.1:12525-27218 GCA_000516915.1 Ophiophagus hannah
ATCAAGCTAGGATTTACTTTCAGGGTAGGTTGTATTTCGGGGAAACAGGGTATTTGTTTGCTCCTCTCCAAAGGCGACTACATGGACCACAAAGCTGCTACCAGGCTGGAATTGGCAAGGAAGCTGGACAAAAGGGGGATTGGCCTCCACTATGATGTGACCTTTCCTGTCCAGCTGAGCAGAACCTAGAGAGGCCAGGCATAGGGAGAAGGTTGGGGGCAACCACCTTTCCACGACCCATTATCCTCGGCATTGAGCACCCCAGGCCAGGAGTAGAGAAAAGAGGGAGGAGGCCTCAGGATCAGGGCAGGTGATCGCTGGAGGCTCCCCAGAAGGAGACCCTGTGGCCTCTGTCCCTTTCTGACTTGGGTGGGGCACACATGTCACTGAGCCTCTCTGCTCCACCAGCTTCCTTCATCTGGGCAGAGAAGAGAACTCGCTGCCCTTCCGCCTGTTGCTTAGCCACACATTTTCTGGAGGTGGTTGAAAGGGCAGAGGGTCTGTCCTGGTGGGCAGAGAGCCAGTCTCCAGGGATCAGGACGACTCCAGCATAACAGTGGAGCTCGTGCAATGGCTGCTGGATGCCCAATGGCGCTTTAGCCAGGATGGCCTCCAGTAGAAATAATTCTAACTGAAAAATTAACAAACCCAGAGATGGAAAGATGACCAGCCACGCTACCCTCTCTTGTGACATTCCTTTACTCATCTCATCATCTTTAACAAAACAGGAGCCAGTTGCTCCTTCAGCTGTGGATCGATCTGTATGGTGCTCAGCTTACTAATGTTCAGGATCAATTCATGTGCTTGCAGGAAGAGCTCCTTCCCGATCACATCTTCTGTCCTTTTGCGCCATTCGGCCAGTCTGGGCCTGTCCTTGAAAATGTCACATCCAACGCCCACAGGCTGCAGAAACAGGGAAGGAAATGTGGAGGTTGGCAAACAGCGACATCAGATGAGCTGGCAGAAGATCAGGGCCCTCCACCCAGAGAGGCTCTCTAGCCTCTGCCACTGAACCTGCTCAGGTCCCACAGGTGCCTGCACCCCTCCCTTCTTGTCCCATCAGAGTTAGGCTTGCTCTGGTGCAGATCTCCCTTCCTGGAGGCTGCTCCTGCAGTGGGGAAGGGGGGCCCTTTTGAGGGCAGCTGGTTATGCCCTTTCATAAGTCAAGGAGTGCAATGGGCAGAAGAAGAGGAGAAAGAGCCTCTACTAAGAAAATGGCCAGAGAGAAGAAATCTGACTAGTCCAGACTAGGATTATAACCTGAGTAAGAGTCTCAGATTCCCTTCCTGGGTGTCTTGAAGATAAAAGGAGGGGGTGCACAGCTCATTCAGACTCACCAAACTCTGCTTCTCTGGTCTTACAATAAATAGCAATAGCATTTAGACTTATATATCACTTCACAGTGCTTTCCAGCCCTCTCTGAGCAGTTTACAGAGTCAGTCTCTTGCCCCCAACAATCTGGGTCNNNATTTTACCCACCTTGGAAGGATGGAAGGTGAGTCAANTACTGCATTCTAACCACTGCGCCACCGCAGCTCTTATAAAAGTGTTTTTAGCAGGCGGGACTGATTTTCAGGTCTGGTCTAGCTGGAAGGGCAGGTGATGTGCACCTGGGAAAGCCCCCATTGCACCTTTGAGAGGAAGGACCCAGCAGCCCCTCTGGGTGTCATCAGAGCCCCCTCTTCATTAGCCTGTAGCTCATTGGCTGTTCTTCCCCCCCATGCCCACCCCCTGGAGCTCTCCGGGTCTTTCTGTTGCTTCCTTAGTGAGTTTCCTCTCCTGAGAAGCCTGGCGCTTTGGCCAACACACAGCCCTCTGCCGCTGAAGGGCAATCAGGTGCAGGGGCGGATGAGGGCCCAGCATCCTTGGGGTCACCTGCATGAGGTCCACGATGGCCACCAGGTCCGCAAGAGAGACTTCACTGCCCACCAGGAAGGGCTTGTCCTGGAGAAACAACCCCTCAAAATGATCCAGTGCCGTGGCCAGCCCGTCCATCACCTCTTGCAGTTTCTCTGGTGGGAGTGGCTGCCCTGTTAAGTCACCCTAGTCGTGGACGTAGTCTCGCCCGAGACCGGTCATCCCTACGAAAAAGCAGCCCAGGCCCAGCTGGGAAGGTGAAGATTGGGCTCAGGGGCATCAAGGGAAGGATTAGATGCGCCTCCTCATGTTTAGAAACCCTTTAATTTCCCCTAGATGTGGAGGAGACTGACCGAGCAGGACAGTCCACACAAACAGTAGCAAACTCCATGTCAGAAACATCCAGGCATACTAAAACTTCCCTATTGCAATGCACTTCTGTCATTCGGCAGAGAGTCTTTGTGTGGGAGATGCCTGCCCCCTTCTTCCTTCTTCCCTTCCCTTTTTTTAAATCCAGCTAGGGCAAAGTGAAGTTCCTGGCCTTCACCTGATATGAACACACCTGGGCATGTGAGGATTCCCCCCACCCAGGAAAAGGCCTTACACTCCTCCCAGGTGGTTCTATTTTCTGAGCCAGAAATGCACACCTCGCTGGCTGTGTTTGCTTTGCCTTAGGAAAATAAACATGGCTCCCTCCTTCTGTAATCCAATTACGCTCAAAGTCTATCCAAGGGGTGTATATTCCCTCCCTCTGGATTCTTTGCTCTTTTAAGCAAGCAAAAGAAACACTGTCCTTTCTACCTCATGCGTAAATGAATCGCCTTCATGTATAGAGGTGCACCTGGTGCTTTAAATCTTTTTCCCTTAATAGCAGCAAAAGTAACCAATCAAGCTGAATAAGGGGAGAATATGAAGGAAGCTGATTTTTCAGTTAGTGGGTGAACTATAGAACTTGTTCTCCCAAGACACGTTGTTGGAAACCGGACTGGGCAGCCTTTGAAAGCATTTAGAGAGCTCTGTACAGCTGCATCCAAAACCATTTGCATGGCTACCTAGATCCTGAGCAACAAAATTCAGTAACCTCTGCAGTAACTCTGGGCTCAGCTCAGTAAGCTGTAGGCTGGAGCTTGAGGGTAGTTGCATGCCCAGAACAGGCATCCCTGCCTTGTCCCTTTGGCACGAGGACACCAGCCACCACTCCTTTCCAAAGAAGAAGTAACTGTGGATGGCTGAGCAGGGTGAGCTGCTCGTGATGTCCCCGTGGCCTTGGTGGGACCAGAGCACTGAGCTATGGGAGTGTTTGGAAGGCCAGCCACATTCTGTTCTTGGGAATGCTCCTGTGGAGATGGAGCTGCCTCAGGGAGGAGGAGGTTCTTAGCAGTGGCCACCTCATGCAACTGAGGTCACAAACTGTGATGTTCCTCTAAAAGTGGATGGATGGATGGATGATCAACTTTGACCTGCTCTCTTTTCAACATAGGGGGTTCCAGGGAAGGATCTACTGAAGTCCCTCCTTTGGATGAGAAATTACTGTACTTGTAAATGCTGACCTTTGACCTTGAGCCACAGGGCAGCCTGTAGTAGGATAGAGATGGGAGAAGGGGGGAATGTGGGGAGAGAACCTATTTCAACCGCCTGCAGCAATTGCCATTTTGTCACCTTAATCTGTTTCTTTTTTCTCTGTTTTACAAAAAAGGCTGTATTAAACCGTACTTGATTGCCATGATTGTGCAAGAATCTATATGCAAGAAACTATTAATCACTGCTTTGGGTCCTAATATGTGTGAAGAATATAATCTCAGAATAAGATAAAATGTAAATTACTCCTTTCCTAGGAACATTAGTTTCCGAAGAAAATGTGTTTTTCTTTTAAAAACCAACCTTTCCTTTGGGGTAAACCATATTCTGCACCAAACTGTTCTGATGGGATTTTTAAAAAAGCCTTCCCTTCCCTTCAATAGCATTGCATTGGGGCTCAGAGATTCTCTCTGCCTCCACCTCACCCAGTGAAGCACCCTAAGACATGGAGCTGAAAAGCAAGGCAACTGCAAAAGAACAAAGGTAAAAGCAACCTGGAGAAAAGTCAAGTATTGGGCAAATTATATAATGAACACAGACTGGAGGTTTCAACAGTTGGGAACAGATCTTAAATCTTCTGGGTCAAACTGAGGCTTCCCAAATCTCCAGATCCTCTTCAAATTCTCACCTTTATCCACATTGTCTTGGGAGCATTGGATCTGATGGTAGCCTGATGCCACGATAGGTATTCGTCCACCTTTGCTCGTTTCTGTAGGTCAGATGGGTACCAGTGATCTGGGGTGTTGTACTTGCGACTCAGATACAAAAGGATGGCCGTGCTGACCAGATTCATGGAAATCGAGGAAGACAGGATCACAAAAGGGTCACAAAAGGAAGGCAGGAGTTAGTTTCTGCAGAGGAGGAGCCGATGAGCAAACACAACTGAGCACCTGGCTTCATTAAAGCACTTCAGAATGTGGATTGTCAAAGGTGAAACAACTAAGACAAGCAAAAGTATTCTGGGCTTTCAGTTGTCCATCTGGTCTACTGAAGTTCTCCAGAACATTTCCAGATGTCTCATGTAAACGAAGATACCATAGAGAGGCACGCTGGTTCTGCTCCATTTCTGATGAATTCCCAACCCTCCCACTGTGCAATCAAACTCAGGAATGAATACCTTGTTATCTGGTGTCATCTGGGATAAATAAGAAGAGACTTCCCAAATTAATGTCTTTAGCTGTAATTCCATTGTGACCCCTGGCCCTAAACCTGCAGGTGGTCCCAGCTATTTTGTTCCCTGCTGGGCCTCCTCTGACGTTCTCTCCAAACCTGGCTTTAGACAAGGAGAAACGGGGACAGGGAAACTCTCCTTACCCTTCTGACAAGATGAAGGTCTCATCCTTCAAGATAGGGACTTTCTTCACTCTTGTGGTCTCCTTGCGCTGTGACCCTTGAAGTCAAACCAGATATTCCACCATGAGGCCTGAGAGAGGATAAAAGCAGGGAAGCCCCCCTCCCCTTAGTTCCTGGCTATGTCTGTCTGGAGTGGAGAGCAGAAATCTCCTTCCACCCAAGTCTTCTCTGAATTACAGCTAGAAAGATGGATTGCTAAAAGTTGTGCTTAAGTGTTCCTCTGAGATTATAAAGTGAGAACTGTCTGAACTCAGCTTTCTGCAGTTGAAATTGACTGGAAAATTGGGGATGCTGTCAGATAATAACAGAATTAGATTCTTCTAGCAAATCTGATATGGATCAGAAATGGGTGGGGAGGGGGGCAACCTTTTTTCTACCCAGGGAAGCGGTTGAATAGACAGCACGGATAGCTGTCAACTCACAACTTTTAAGCTACAAATGTGATCGCAGCATCGTATTCCAGACTTCATACCATAGCTACCCACACTCACACTTCTCATGGCTAAACAAGAAGGTTTGTTCAGGGGATGGCAGCATGTGGGAAAATACCAGAATGGAGGCTCCATAAGAGAAATTCCATGGGAACTGGGATGAGAACAGGGCTCACTCTGGGGCCCATCAAACTTGTTGGGAATTATGGGGCAGGGAGGGATGTGGAAATCACCACATAGAACAATGTCCAGGTATGGAGGGGCTGTCCTGCCTCAGTTTTTTTTTTTGGAACTCAAGCTGACTTTGAGAGGGCAGGTAAGCAAGATGGGAATGAGGAAACCACTGAAGGTTTACTTTGGAAAACCAATAATGAATGTTGTAATTTATTTATTTCTGTGCATCTCTAATCTCTCCAACGCAAAGATGATAAAAATCCTTTTATAAGCTGCCAGGTCACAAGAGACCCAGAGAGCCCTGGACTGGGATTAGTTACAGAAAGACTAAACTGAATACGACACTCAAAGGTGCTTTGAGCAGCCACAGAGCCAAAGTACAAGAACCAGGTCGCTTATCTTATCAGCGGAAGAACCCCGACCAGTTTGGGTGCAGACAAGAGCTCTCTTTGCAACCTCAGATGGCCCTTTGGACCCTTTCAAGTTGTATTTACATAGTAAACAGGGAACTCTGCACTGCTGCAGGAGAGCTTTCAGTGAAATTGTTGGGGGCCGGGCACTTATTTACACCACCATCCTTTCCCCAATGCATCATCCTGGCTCTGTTGGGACATGCCATCCGCACCTGAAGCCCCAAAGGAGGAAAACAGTGGCAGGCATTTCCAACAGCTGCCAGTGGGAAGATCCCACTGGATTCCTGATGGTTAAGGCAACTCAGCAGGGGAAGATCCCTGACAATATTACACCTTGTGAGCAGGTGCTCAACAGTAGCCCTCACGTTGTCCTCTCTGCTGCTGAGAAGTCAAGAGGTGTCCTAGTTCACAGTTCTGCCGGGGGCCCAACTGAAATTCATTCCACCCATTTGGGAAATAATCAGAGAATGCCAAATCATAGGACCCCCCTTCCCCTCTCTGCACATGCAGACCATACCTCGGTTTTCCATTCATGTAAAGCCTGAGCTCCACTTACCCGATGGGTGCGTTGCCCCCCCTTCCGCCTCTGCTCCAGGCACTTTAGTCCCCAGGATGGAATCTGGCAAGAGGAAGGCACCTGCATAACAAAAGCTTTCCAGCGCAAGACCTTCCCTCCAGTTTGCACACCCCCACCCCCACTCAGGCTGCTCTCCTATCACCCTGTGGGAGAGTCCCCTCCCGTTTCTGATGGGCCCCATGAAATCCAAGAAACAAGGCAGGGCCCACCCAACTGTTGCCCAGAGCGCCAAGGGATCCCCCTGAAGGGAGCTCCATCTCTATCCCCCCCAGCTGAGACAGCCCCTCCCCAGATAGACACCCGCCAGTGTGGGGCTCTCACCTTTGAACAGCTCCACATTTTTCAGCTCAAAGGGGATGTTGTTCTTCTTGGCAAAGAGGTAGACGGCCCGGCAGGGCTGGGACAGAAGGTCCAGGTAGAGCTCCAGCCCCATTCTTCCACCAGCTGGGTGGATGGAGAGGCCGAACACTAGGAAGGGAGGCCAGTTCTCACATGCTTCCTTCTGCGTAAGGCTCTCCCAGAAGGGAGAACAGGGCAGAGCTGAAAACTGGGAGCCAGGCCAGGCCAGGTTCCGCCCTCAGGGGCAGGCAGCAACTTCTTGTTTGAAAAAGCAAAACCAAAACTCTTGTGGGGACAAGGGAGAAGCCACAGGGCCGAGGAGAAGGAAGTCCGGGGAAAGCAGCCCACCATGACCCACTGTGAGGTTAAGAAGGGGGGGGCATCTCTAGGGGGCGTTATGAGATTTCTTGGTTGTAGCAAATATCATGTGCTGTATGGAAGTGCCAGCGCTTAGTTGGCCTTATAAAGGCACACGCCTGAAGCCCCAATTCACAATGGACGTTACAATAAAATAAAATAAAATATGAACTGAGTATTTCTCATCACACCATACTCGATTTCGGTTAATATGCTTACATCAAATGGAAGACTTAGTAAGATCTTGGCAAATTGTTTGAAGTGAAAAAAAGGTGAATTGTTAAATGGAAGTCATAAATTTTATTAAAGATTACAATTTGCAAGCCTAAAAACTAATATGAACTGAAAAAAGATAGAGAAAAATAGAGAGTAAAGAAAAAGAAACATTAGAATAATAAAAAAGAAAGCTCCACTAAAAGTGATGGGATGCCAGACAAGGAGAGGAACTGAGATTGTCCACAAGTGCTCCAGATGGCTGCTCCTCATGAGGAGATCACAAGATGGTAGGCATTGGTGAGTTTAGCCTCTGGGAGACAAGGGTCCAAACACAAATGTTCCAGTTTCTTGTATTTTTATTGACTCTGGATCAATAAGATTATAGTTCAAAAAAAACCCTTGTAACATTGCTTGGAGGCTGTGAAGATCTGAACAGGCTTTGAGCCTACCATAGAGATGGGCTGCACATACAACTGGTCTGCCTAATACAGAACCGAAAATGTGTGCATTCACAGGGCTGCAAAAACATGGGGATTTCCTACATGTGGCAGCCAGTGAGTAGCGGGAATCACCTGGGCTGCATGGGCGGGGCAAGCAAGCCGGATACATACGACAGGATAGCACCGGGGCAGCTGGTCAGAACAACCGGTATGGGTGAGCCGGTCCGAACTGGCAGCACCACCACNNNAGCTGGTCAGAACAACCGGTATAGGTGAGCCGGTCCGAACTGGCAGCACCACCACCACTGTAATAAGGGGGCCCAGAGGGAGCAGGCTGATGTCTGGAGATAGTTGACAAGGTAAGACCTCATTCCCATGCCATCCCTCAGTCCTGGTTTTTGCAGTTTTAAAATTTGAATATTTTAATTACTTTTCTATTTATTTTTTTATAATCTGTAAGCTGCTCAAAGTTGCCTTATAGGGAAGATGGGCAGCAAGGACCACCCCCTCCTGATCCAAGCATGGAGTGGAGTGGTAAGAACAGTGCAGACTGAGCAGACTACTCAGGAGAGCGCCCCACCCCTCTTCAGAAGGCATACCTGGGAACTGAGACTCGAGACTCTGTGGGGAGGGGCATTTGTTGGGAACAAACACTGAATTCCTGAAGTGTTGAGTTTGAACTTTCCTGGATTCCTTGCCTTCTTTCTGGCTTTCTGGACTAATTACCTGGATCCTTTGGTTCCTGAACTCCTTGATTTGTCCTACTGAATTTATTGCTGTGCATCATGGTGTACAAGTGCTGGGCTGGACTATTTGCAGCCAGAGGCTGCTTGAGGTCTGTATGGGTGTTTGTCATCACTTGCTCTGGGACTTGCTAGAGACATGGGAGTATTTGGGGAAATTTGGAGCAATAAAGGGGCAGTTTGAACTGCCAACTGTGTTATCTCTGTGCCATGCCCTGGGTCACCACATTGACTTTAAGGAGAGGCTTAATAAATGAAGTAATAGAAATGCCACATGCACGCTCTCTGCTCAATCTTGGCATTTGTTGACAAGGCCTGCAGGTCTTGGATTATGTAGAGTCTACCAGCATTGAGTCTCTGATGACCAGAGCTCAGGTGAGATGGGGGGTCATGGCATCAGAATGGACGGCCTTGCCTGTTGTTGTACAGTGCACTGGAATCCGGGAAGGTCAAGCACACTAGGGCTATGAAGAGGCTGTGCAAGAAACCCTGCGCCCTGGGACATCCAGCCAAGGGAACCAGAGCTGCAGCTTCTGACCTAAGCTGCAGGTGAGCTCTGGGCTACAAAGCCTCCACTGGCTTTGAAGACAGGCAACATGGAAACCTGACAAAAAAGCTGTAAACCACATCGCAGAATAACACTTCCAGTTACAACAGTGTCCCTGCTGCGCTAGGCTGCTTCCATTGGGATCACAGAGCAACTTCCGTGTCCGCAGATCTGTACCACAGCATGTCTCCTTTGAACCCGAAGGGCTGCTGCACAGCTTAGCAGAATGCATGCACTCAGATAGTGTCATTTTTGTAACTGAGACATAGCTAGAAACAGACTGGATATAATAAATTAGCATAAGTGTTATTTCATCAACAAGGACATCTTAGACACAACTTGTTTGCCACATTTTGGAGAGGCAATTCAGTCGTTTCAAATATTAATTTGTGCAACTGCGTACTTGTTTGGGGTTGCTCATGAAAGTGGCACTGCGCTGGCAAAGGCTGAAGTCTTCTGCCCCAGACAGGCTTTTAAAAATCTGTTATTGGAGAGCTGAGAATTATTCTTCCTGCTTCGCAGTGAGAGCAGGCTGTGTCCCTTCACTCATACGTTGTCCCTCAAGTTGCTTTTCATGAATATCTGCTTCCAGGCATTGGGCCCTCAAGATCGTGGGGTAGAGTTCCAGTTCTGCTGGTTCACAGCATCTTGGGGCATCCATGAAGCGTTTCTCCAGACTGCCTTAAGATCGCTTTCCAACCTGCTCCTCCTGTTGAAATAGAAAGGAGGTTAAGCCTATTTAATTCATTCAGCACTTGGAACAGCGGTTTGGACAGTTATCCCTCCTCCACTGTGAAAGAACTTAAAGTTCTTCAGGCTTCTACACATTTTCAGAGAGACAAGAGCAGCCAGTTCACTTCTGCTCTGGCTAAACCACCCCCTGAGAAATGGGAGCAAAGGGTTCAAAGCTTTGCCTGGATCAGAGCCAGCCCTTGTGCCCAGATGCTGTTTTTCTCCCAGTGGAGACACTCAGCTGCCTCTCGCCCTTTTCCCACCATTGAACTTCAGAAAGTGGATCAGCGGCAGAACAAGTGCAGGCAAGATGCCACACTAAGGGACGTCTCTGGCAGGAGCAGACATTATAACGATCCCACAGTGATCATGGCTACCAAGGCCCATCCCATGAACAAACCAGACAAATTGTGCATCCAGTTTGTTTAGGTAATTATCAACCCAAAACTCCTAGCGCTGGCCACACGCTAATCAATCCATGAAGGTGGCATTCTTGGCTTGCTAACGATGCTTGCTTATAAGAGAAGTCAACGGCTGCAATCAGCAAGGCTGGACTCAGCACCCTGCTAATTGGTCCCTTGTTTTGCATTTTATGTGAACTGCCTCAATAACAGATCTGAAGAATGAAAATGGAACTTTTCCATCACTGGTACACAGAATCTGCCTCTAAAGGCAGAGGGACGTGTGCTGGCTGTACAGCTGCATGAATGTTTATGCCAGGGCCCCCTCCGACACGTGGGCTTCTTCCCTCCCTCTAAAAGCCAGGCTACCTTGACAGTCTGTGCAAGTTCGGCCAGAGCTGCTTCGTACTGCTGGAAGAGAGGCTGAATGGAGGTGCTCTTGACTAGCTGCGGCTGCAACTCTGGAAGACCCGCATCCTTCAGCATCTTTAGGAACCTATGCTCCTAGAGAAGGAAAGCGGGCCTAACGTCACAACTTCTCCACACTGCAGCAATGGTGGCCTTCTCCAGCAACTCACAGGTTCAGCGGAAGTGCACCTAGCCTCCTAAAGAGGTACCACCGGGTGCCCAGACCTCGGGGCCTTCTGCTGACCCACCCTTGAATGTGCCACTGAAACATGCCACTCTTAAGTGGCACGGGGTACATGCCCCACTGCACCCAGGGGCTGCGGAACACGTTTCAACGAGGGTTTCCACAGGGCGGGACGAAGCCACCTACCTGCCGCTTGAGGAGCAGGCTAAAAGCCAGGCCTGCCTTCCCAGCACGAGCTGTTCTGCCCACCCTAAATGCAAAAGGTGCCTGGTGAGGAGATGAACAACCCCCTCCCCCCAATCGACCTTCCCTAAAACCAAAAGGGAAACCTGGAGCTTTCAGGGAGAGATTAGATTCCCCGACACCATTTCTAGAGTGCCGCCTCCTCCCCACGTTCCTCTGAGAAAAGTACCGGTGAATGTAGGTCCTGATGAACTGAGGGGCATCGTAGCTAATGACACACTTCACACCACCAAAATCAATTCCTCGAGCCGTGGCATCTGTGCTGATTAAACTGTTCCGGAAGAAACACAAGGCAATCAACTGCTTTCCGCATGACACAAATAATTCCAGCATGTCCAGACTCCAGCTGTGAGAGTCAGTTTGGTATATTGGTGAGGGCTAGAATCAGGAGACGGTCAGTTTTAGTCCCACTTTGGGCACCAAGCCAGCTGGGAGACCTTGGGCCAGTCACTCTCTCTCACCCTTAGGGAGGAGGCAATGGCAAACCACCCCTCCAATCTTGCCAAGAACACTGCAGGCATTGGTCCAGGCAGTCACCAGGAATTGAGGCTGACTTGAAGGCACTAAAAAAAAATCCAGCTGTGCTAGCCAAAGCACTGATGGGTAAATCTGAGTGTTAGAAATTATGATCAAAAATATGTAGCATTAAGAGTGGACTATATTTCAAGGGGAAGTTGACAAGATTTGCTAGCAAAACTGGTGGAGAAGACCTCATTGTTGGAGGTCTGAAGAGGGAGCCTCCAAAGAGAAGCGCCTGCCCTGGTAGTGCCACAGCCTCTAACTCCTGATGCAAAGAGGCCCTGGTGCAGACGGGAACAGCATTTGGTGATACCAAAACTCCTCCTGGAGACACTCACAGCTGGATCTTGCCTTGCTCAAACTCCTTCAGGGTCACCTTCCTTTTGCTCGGGCTCAGTTTTGAAGAAAACTCAGCTACCTTCACTCCGCCAAAGGCCTGAATTAGCAGGAAGAGTCTGAGGACAGACAGAAGTGACAGTTGGAGGAGAGGGAACCAGCTGGTGGAAGATAAGGATGTTTTTGCGCAAGGATGATCAGTACAGCTGATCAAGATCCTTGCTGGAAAACCCATGGAGCTGTTGCCACTCAGATCAGGCAATAGGAACCTGGGACCCACAACCAGGGGCCTGATCTGAGTTCAGCTCTGCCATGAAACCTCACCTGTGCGAAGTTTCCTTGCTGTTGGTGAAGCAGAGCACTTGGGAGAATTTCAGTCTCACCAGGAAATGCAGGAGGAACAGCGGTTTCCAATTCAGGCTGCACGGGACATAATATTGCTAGAGAGAGAAGGAAAGGCAGCATTTGCCTTGGGAGTCCGGCTCATTTGAAGCCACCTCACTCGGGAACAGAATATTCTGAAGAGCTTATCCAGGCCAGCCAGCAGCCACAAGGGATAAAAGTTCTGCTTGTCTTTTACGGCAATAGGCTTCCAATGCCTATTTAGTGATTTAATTCTTTTATGAATTACCCGTTTATTTACCGCTCTTGCAACAGCTGATGAGGTATCTATTCCACCTGCAAAGCTGGAAAACAGAGGTGCCTGGTCTCCAAAACCAGAGAAAGAGATGCTTCTAGTTCCTGCCCTATTAGATTCCTTTGGTGGCATCCTAGAGTAACTACCTTGAGGACGGCCATACTGACAGTATTAAGCAAATAAACATATTTTCCTGGGCAAAGGCTCCTATTCTGAGGGCACAAAACTCACAAACAAGATCCAGGGAAGGACACTTACGGAGAGCCCCTCGGGAAGAAGGTACTTTTCGCTGACGCACGGCTGAGAGCCAAGCACATCGCTCCCTTTCCCAGACTGAACTGGCGTGAAGAGGCGAGGCTGGTAGAGGCCCAACCGCTGCAGCTTCTCGGGGTTCTGCGTCAGAGTGGCTGAGAAGAGGAGCCTCTGCAGAGGGAGCCAGGGGGAGCAAGCCCTGGAAAGGGAAACAGGGAAGAGAGAACCTTCCTCCTGAAAAGCCAGCCACCCTCTTGGTTTGTCCACCATCCTCCAGGTTGGTTCTTTAGAGGCTCAGTCCCCTCTCCTCTCAAGGGGGTCTCTGTGGCGCAGGCAAGACCTGTAGCTCAATGCAGACTCTCCGCAGAAATCTCTTACCTGGCTGCTGTGCAGGGACTTGGCTGCACCCTTCTGAATAGCCCGCCGGGACCAGAGCCCCCTTCAGGCCGGTGCACAGCCTCTACTACTTGCTGCAGCCAATCCTGGTGCATGTTGTCAATCATGCGATCTGCTTCGTCAATGATCTGCACTCAGAAATAAGAGGGGAAGGGGAACCCATTCGGACATGTGACTCTGGTCTGGCAGGCTGGCAACCACGGTGAGCGTGTCTTGCCAAGAACTTAGGCTGGGCTGGTTGCTCGTTCTTGTGGGGAGGAAAGAGGAGGGGCAGGATCTTTGGGCAAAAAGCTTGTGATGCATAAGCTTGTTATTCCAACTATAGCTGCTCCTGCTGGCAGGCTTACTGAGCTAACAAGAGCCCAGCTAGAAAGCCATCTCCCCTGCTCCCAATCTACAGGCCCAATCAAAGGCAAATGCCAGCAAAAATATGCTGACCACACGAATGTCATGCTAAAACGTGAATATGCAGAAGTAAACCTGAAAACCTTTTGGGGCACAGGAGGAATTCTGATGTTCTCACAATGGCTGCCCAAAGACACGGTTTTGATTCAGGCCCCACTTTTGGGGAGTCGCCCTCACCAGGAAACGAAGCTCTCGCAAGCTGAACAGGGGGCTTTGCTGCAGGTGGTCCACCAGGCGTCCTGGGGTGGCTACCACAATGTCTGCCAGACTACGAAGTCCCATCAGCCTGCCCAAAAACAACAACAAGGCGGAGCAATTAGTAGCAGCACCCATGGGAATGCTGCTTTGGGTCCCTTCCCGATCTTGATTCACCCCAGGCTTCGACTGTTTTCCCAACTCTTTCTAGGAACCAGAAAGCATTGAGCAAATGGGAAACTGACAGGACAACCAGCCATGAGGCTGTACCACACATCACATAACAGGACAACCAAGGCCAAGCCACAACGTACTCAAGGTCATGTCGTGATTAAAGATTCAGAAATGCAGATATACAGCAGACTTGGACCTTAGCTGCCCCTCCCAGGCAATTCTCTTTTCCGGGTCAGAAAAGCTACAGTTGAGTCTTTCTTAGGATAAATTTCATCTTCTTGTTTCAAAGCTAACAGGCCGAGGCAGCACGATTAAATTAAGGCAAAGGCCCAGGAGGTCTGGACTTACGTTGTCTCGACAAGGGACTCTTGTTCTTTCACAAAAGATTTCTGTCCGGTAAGCTGGACAACTTTCAGTCCAGTCCCATCAGTGTAAATGTTGAATATTTTAGCCACCTATCAAAAGAAGTCAATGTTGAAAGAGAGATGAACAGAACATGAGCATGTGAACATCCGGGAGGGAAGGAAAACAGTAAACAGAGCGGCATCTCCTCAACTCCTATTTTCCAACCTATCCTTCGTTAGAGGGAGCCCCAAAATTAGGAATACCCAAAGGCTCTGCAGAGAGGTCATCTGGCCACATCTCCCATTAGGTTCCCTGGCAGCCAGAAGAGCTGTTGTTATTCTGCACACTGTGCTTGATGAGGCTGCGTGCCTCAAAGTCACCTGGGAGCCCAGGTTATAATTCCCCCAGGGGAATATATGAGAGAGAGAGAGAGAGAGAGAG
>AZIM01001699.1:36313-47993 GCA_000516915.1 Ophiophagus hannah
GCGCGTCCCGCGAGACGTTGGTGGAGACTACGAAGGCCGGCATGACTGCAGGAAGGAGCTGCTGATGCTGGGAGCTGCTGATGCGGCGCTGGGCACGCCCCCCAGAGGCTCCTCCTCGTTCCCCCCCTGTTTACCCCCTCTCCCGATGGGCGGACCTGCGCCCCCCCCAACTCTGGGCCGGGAGGCGGAGGAAAGAAAAGGCGGGAGGAGGCCCTGAGGGGAAACGGTTAATTTCTACAGCCGTCTCTCCTGAGGGGAAAGTTCTTCCAGAAGGGTGGAGAAAGGGAAGATGAGAAGGAAGACGAAGAGAGGAAAGATTCGCTTCTATCCAAGCATTTTCAGGAGAGGCTGGCCATTGCCTCCTTCCCAGGGCTGGAAGTGGGTGACTGCCCCAAAGTCTCCCATCTGGCTTTGTGCGCCTGGCAGGACTCGAACTCAGTCTCCTGGTTGATGCTTCAAGCGGGCTCTCAGCTGTAAATAGTGCTGCACTCTAAAGCCCCTCCAGATGCTTCTGGGCCTCCAAAGCTGGGGATGCTCCTGGATGCCTTGGACATCTGGGTTGGGACCTCCCCCAGGACTTCTGCCTAATTCCCCCACGTGTGAAAACCAGGGATTCCCTATTGGCAACTCCCTCCGAGGTCTTAGGTGGAGCTCATCCCTCTGGCCTTCCCTTTCTCCCAGAGGAGCCCCCACAACAATTCTCTCCCCGAAGAGGAAGTGACTGCTGCGCCACAAAATTATCTCACCTTTCCAACTTCTCTGCAGCTCCTACAGCAGACTTTCCCACTCCTCCTGTCCAAATTTGGTTAGACCGGCAGCGTGTCACTTGGTGAGGCTCCAGTCCCCAACACCTCCACACCTCCCTGCATCTGTGGGGCTGTTGACTGAAAACATTTCCACGCTAGGCCTGGGAAAACACCTGCTTTTTTACTCTTTCTCCTCACTCCAAGACCAGCAAAACAGCCATGCAGGCCACTGATCCATGCCAGAAAGATGTTGACCGCAATCTCAGCTTTCTGGCTAAGAAGCATCTGAAGGGGGCCTGGCACAAGAGCCTTTAGCGATCTTTGAATTGGGAGCTGGAATGTCCCCCTCACATGGCAATCAGTTCTTATGAACTTCTACTGCAAGCTCCTCTTGTTGGAGAAGAAAAGAGAGACTCATTCTGAGAATTCAGTGACTGTCTACTTGGGCCTGAGGGGGAATCGTGCCACATAGCATATTCTCAGCCCCATTGTCTGAAGTATCACCAGGCAAAAAGACACCTGGCAGGCAATAAGATCCCTTTTGAAGTGTGGACTGACTACAAGAACTTAGAAGCTCTGAAAACCCCAAGGAAACTAAGCAAGTATGATGGGCTTTGTACTTCAATTGGTTCAATTTTACCCTTTGTTATTTGCCAAGGGGGAAGAATTTCCTCACTGATGCTCTTTCTTGGGTGCTTCAATATAAAAGCACCCGGGAGTAATTTATGATTGTTTGTGAATCAAGGATCCAGTTCAGGACTACCACTGCTGATATGTTTGTGTAAAATGTGTGTGTGTGTGAGAGAGAGTAAAGACATTCTTCAAGACAAAGGGAAGGGATAATTGGGTCAAATAGCTTTAAAAACTACTGATATAGGGTGTCTGCTGGATATGGTCAAAAATATATAGGTGGTAGCCAGTTAATATGATTATGATCTCTGGACACTGGAACTGAAAAGACAGGCTTTGTTTGCAGTGCAGAGTACAATATAACACACCAAATGTTCTTCAAATGTAAAGAGGTGGATTTTGCTCTTTGAAGCTATGCAAAATTTCAGAACAAATGCTTTAGTGTTGTGATTGGTGAATTTTATGTGCTGTACAGTTCTCCAAATACAGAGATTTTGCAGTTCAAGAGTTAAAGTTTGGTACAAAGTACAGTTTCCTTTGGAGAACTATTTTCTGAGAGAAAAACTTGTTTCTTTCCATAATTTAGCTTATTAAACTCCATTGTAATTTCGAGAATAGATTTTCCCTTTGTTTCTGGAAGATATAAGTAGATGATTACACTTGAAACGGCCAGGATTCCTATAAAAATCAGAAAGCAGAAGGGACCAAGATATTCCTGAAAACAGAGAGAAAGGAAAATCAAAACCTAAAAAAGGCACACAGTGTTGCATTCTTCAGTGTTTAAATTTAAAGACAGGCTGGATCTAGTTTATTAAACAAACCCTGTGCTTTTCTATTTCATATTATTGTGCAGCTAAGCCAGTGTGTATATAACATCTGGTCCTTTTGGTGACTCAGGTGCATTGGCCAAATCAAGTTACTCTTACCACAATGAATGGGAAGATCATCCCAAGCAGAAAGAGCCCCATCCAGTTGATAAATCCCACAATTACAAAGGCAGATGGACGGTATGTTTGATTGAAGATTTCCACCATAACTGATATTGTGGCACCAGCTAGCAAAGAGGGAGAGAAATAATATCTAATATGACAGAGTCAGTGCTCATGTGAGGCTCCAGCTGCGGGAAGAGTGAAGAGAAAGGTTTTCTTGTAGCTATGGATGGACTGGGTGAGGATAAATGCATTTCTGAGGGCAGCAAGAATAAGTCATCTTGGGGACCTGCTGCTCTTCATTCCTGAAATCGGGTGAGCAGCCTTATTGCATTCTCTTACTAGGAACTCATCATTCCAGAAAGCATTGTGCCTGGGGAGGATTAAGGGACACAACTCAGCTCAAGTGTTCAGTGTCTAACAACAGAAAAGCAGGTTGCTTAGAGCACAGTTATAAGGTCCTTGACCACAAACTCCATTTATTTAGTTGTCAAATTTGTATGCCAGCTGACTCCCAGTGATTAAGCTGCTTACAACATTCAAAAGAAGGAAATTACAATAAAATCAATTAAAGGAGGGGGGGGGAAGAAATACAAGATGGCAAGAATGATAGACTGGAAATGAAGCAAAGGATCCCACTCTTCCTTGCCAAAGACCTGGGTGAAGAGCCAGGTTCATGGCTCCTCTAAACAATAGCGGAGTGTGGGCCTTCTGGATCTCAAGGAGAGCCTCATTCCAGAGGGCCAGGATTGCTACAGAGCAGGTGCGATTCTGTGGTCCTGATAAATTATGTTTAATCATCGGAACCTGGAGTGTGCCAACAGATCAAAGTAGCTGTACAGATACTGTGGGAGACAGGTGGTCCCTCAAGTAACCAAGCCCTAAGTAGTGTATGGCTTTAGAAGTAGCGAATTACACTAGGAAGCAAGCTGGCAATCAGTACAGCTCGTGAAGCAGAGGTGTTACACGGGTGTCTTGAAGCATGCTTGTCACTGTGCCACTGTATTCTGGACCAGTTGGAATTTCCAGGGGAGTCTTCAAGTGCAGCCCGATGTAGACTGCATTGCAGTAGTCAAGCTGAAAGGTGACCAGGTCATCAGTGACTATCTGAAGCACCCCTGCATCTAGGAAAGAGCACAACTAGCATGCCAGATGAAACTATGGAAAGACCTTCCTGGCTTTAGCTACCACCTCTTTTTGAGCTGGAGCTGTGAGTCCAGGAAGATCCCCAAATTGTGTACCACACCTGAAAGGGGAGTGCAATTCCATTCAAGATTAAAGACTGAATATCTCCAGGTCTGGGTGGCCCCGGCCCCTCACAGCCGTTTGATCTTGGGTGGGAGATGGTTCTTCCCCATCCAAGCCTGTATAGCAATCTGTCCAGGGTGGAGATACTCACAAGGTCCAATTCCATAGAAGACGACAAAGAGGAAGATGAAAATGACACTCAAGTAGTGCATCCAAAAGAAGCGATGCTAGAAAGAAAAAAGGCTCCTTTAAATGTAACAGCAACCACACTTTGATTCCTGACTTTTGCTAAGGCAATTGGAGATTTGAGGTGTCAAATTGGATTAATTAAATTTGGCCCTCCTGATCTAGAATGGGGCTCCTGAAATATGCCCACAAAGCATATCTGAATGGTCTTCATTTTGCCATCCACTCCATTTTCATTTTGCTCTACCTCACCATTGTCAGAAGCAGACACTTCTGCTTTTGCCAGAAAAAACACTAAAATACCTCCCTTACTTGGAATGAAAGGGTTACTGTGAGTGCAGCCAGCACCAACACCATGGCAGCATATCCTCCCCACAGTAGAGGCTTCCGCCCAAAACGCTCAATCAGGGAACTCTGAAATGCAGAAGTAAATAAACAGAAAATACATTTTGATGGGCTAATTGTGGGAATGCTAACAAGTATTCTCCAAAACCTTAATTAACAGTATAAAGAGTTGGAAGGGACCTTGGAGGTCTTCTAGACCAACCCCTGCTCAAGCAGGAGACATTAGACCATTTCAGAAAAATTGGACAGTTGTCCAATCTCTTTAAAACATACATAATTGCAGCCATACAGATGATGCAAATCACGTCATATCTGTCTCACAGAAAACCAACTATCAGCAAAGAATAGCCTACTATCTTCAACCTGATTTGAGAAAAAAGAAGACATGGTTCTGCTCATCTTTAATAAGGTCCTCCCTTCTTGCATGTCCTCTTGAACTTACACACAGAATGGATGAGAAGCACTCGCAGATGCCAACACCCAGTGCAATGTATGGAATGAGGGTTTCTTCAAACTGGGCTGTGCGAAAAACTTCAAACGAGTAGAAGTAGATCTACAAAAGAACAAAAAATGAGAAGATAGGCAGAGTTTTTAGAAAGGAAGGAAAAGAGAGAAGGGGAAGGTTATTATTATTTTTTTTAGAAAAGGGGCTTTGAGTCCAGTTGATAACACCTCATTTTAAGTAGGGGAGATTAATGTCTAAATCTGCCTGCACCAAATAAAACATTTTTTTCTTAAATGGTTCTATGATCTTGCCAACCTGGGTTTTGTGATGGGCTGAGCCACAGGTTGTGTTACTCTCTGCCAACAGTGACAGAGGACAGCAGCAGTTGTGGGATTCCTTTGAGCAAAGACTCAACTGCATTGATGCCACACAGCTGCAGGGTGCTCATGACAGTCATCATCACATACAGCTGCCAGCGCAGTGATTGGGCCTTCAGCACTTCTAGGACTCGGAGACTTTTCGTGCAAGACATGGCTGCCTTTTCCCTCTTGATATCATCAATCTCGGCTTGATGGTCTCCCTCGCCCCAGAGCTGTTTGATGGCTGTGGAAAGAAGGACATGTGTGATGGCTCCCTTGTGTCCTTTTGCCCACTTGGGTGACCCTAGGTCAATATATACTTGAGATTGAGATATGGACAATCCATTCATTATGGAGATGGGGCAAAGTTCTGAGTTAATATTTATTTCTAAGATTGATAAATTATTGCCAGCTGTTTTAAGTGTATACAAAATCAGAATACAATACTGTAAAAAATTCTTACAATACTGTAAAAACAGTAAAGAGTATGAAACACACTCTTCATTGATTAGTTATCAAAGGCCTGCCAGAAAAGCTAGTCATAAGTATTTTTTGAGATGGGGGAACCCTTTCTTGTCCTTAGGTCTGATCCTAACCTGACCTTGAATCCGACCAAAAGGTCCAAAAAGCATTTGAGGCAATGTGTTTCTTTTGCCTCTGAACCGAACCTATGCCACTGGGATCCGTTGAGAATTTTCCTAGTAGAGACAGGATGTTATTGTTGGAGCTGTTCTTCTCTTGTGCCTGTATTTCAAGAAAAGTAAGTCTAGCTAAATGTAACTACTGTTGATAAATACTGTTTAGGATAAGGAGCTTTAGCCAAGTAGCTTTCAAAACATGGTGTAATCATAACGAGGGAGCCTGGCATAAAAACTGACCATCAGAATTTGGAGTACCTGAATCCACCCATAAACCTAACCAAGGAAGCTTAGATAATTCCTGTTTTTCTCTCCATCTGATTTCCAAGTTTTACATTCCAAGTAACTATAATAAGCAAGCTGACATTTTATCCTGGAAACCTGAATACAATTATGATGATTATGTTGCTCCCCTTCAAAGTGTCATTCTATTAGAAATGTTCACATCTATCAACATATCTGATGATTTGAAGGATTTACAAGAACAAGTGCACAAGGGCATCTACCTTGTTTTCTCAATTTCCAGCAAGATAATTGGATGGAATATTTGCCAATTGCAGAATATGCATACAACAATGCACATCAGATAACAATTCATATGTCTCTTCCCTACTAAGTATGGTGTCCCTGGTTCTCATTTTCACAATCCCCTTCTTCAAATTCAGCAGTGAAGAACTTTAAGTGATGATTTATCAAGTCTTGCAAGATCAACTTCAGATAGCTAAAGAGACTTACAAAGGATTTGCAGACAAGCATCATGAACCTGATCCCAGTTTACAAACAGGCAATTAAGTTTGGATTTCTACTCGACATGCTGCCTCCTTGCAAAAAATTAGGCCACAAATTTATTAGTCCCTTTCCTATTGAAGCTGTAATTAATCTTGTGCACCAAGTGAAGCTACCTGCCTCTATCAAGGTGTGTTTCATATTTCGTTGTTCCCTTCTACTTTCATTCTTGCTTGAGCAAGTTCCTTTCATCTTTCATTCCTCTTCTGCCTCCCAAGTTGCTTCCATCCTGGACTCTCAGTTGAATTGCGCTCAAGAAGAAACTGGTAACCAAAGCAGCCTTTGTAGCCGTGGTATTGCCCAGTAAATTTAAGTGCTAGATTTGTCATCAGCTATTTGTTCTTACCTACTTCCATGGTTTCATTGCTTGTCAACACTTCTTCCTTTATTAGGTGATTGCATATATTTTGGCTACCCTTAGTGTACCCTTCACAATGGGGTACAGTGAAGAGGGGGTCAACCTATTCTCCAAAGCACCTGAGAGGCAGGACATGAATGGAAATTTATCGAGGAAAGATCCAGCCGAGAACTTTCCTGACAATGAGAACAATTAGCAATTAACGAGCTTCCCTCCAGAAGCTGTGGGTGCTCTATCACTGCAGGTTTTTAAGAAGAGATTGGACAGCCATTTGTCCAGAACAGTATAGAGTCCCCTGCTTATGCAGAGAGTTGGACTAGGAGATCTCCAAAGTCTCTTCCAACTCTATCAAGGTCACTACATGGTTGATGGTTGATTTGCCAAGCTTTTGATCTAGTGCTTCTAGTTCGTTTTGTGTCTGGTATATAATTACTGCAAAGGATTGAAGAAGTGGTCTAATTCAAGTGTTGATGGTTTAAATCCACCAATCCACCATTAAGCATCAATTTCAGGACTTTCCCTATGCTTTTTGTATAGTCCTTGGTTATACTGTATTGACTTCCAAGTGCCTAATGCTATTGGATTGTTAGAGACCCAGATGTTTATAAGCATTCTCTGTGGTGAAACTTAATTTGTTTTCAACTGGCATTTTAATTCCATCACTTTTTAACCAATTTTCAGTTCAGGAGCATTGGCAGGGCGATGGAAACACATAATTTTCTCAGGTTTCCTTGGTGACTGCTCTACCAGGTATCAGGCAGGGCAGTTTGATATTCTCTTCCCACTTCCTATCTCTGTAAGATCAGATCCCACCCCCTCCTCTCTCTCCTCAGCTGTGTTAATGGTCCTGCTTGCCTCCAAGGCAGAGGACTGCTGGACCTGAGAAGCTTCCAAGTGTAACAGCATATTCCAGCCCTGTTCCCCTTTTGTCTGAGAAGAAAGATCCTCCTACCTTTCAGGAAGGCCTCTTCGTTGCCTTTCTGTATCAGAAGGTACGATGGGGAGTCAGGAAAGCATGGGAGTGTCACCAATTGGATTGCGGCTGTGAGCCCACTAAAAGCCAACAGCAGGGGCCACAAGGACTCTGAGCCCAAAATTTCCCTGTGGAAAAAGGAAGAACATAATTTGTCCTGCACCATGTGAGAGAAGGCATTGGCTTTTCTCCACCAGACTTCATTTGCTCATTACAGTATTCACCACACTTTGTGAGTCTCTGCAGAGTCAAGGACACTCAGCAGGGATAATGGAGTCCCCCTGTGGATTTTACTTTGCTAGACATTGATGACTACAAGGAATGGATCTCATCTCTGTTTCAAGGCCATTGAGTCAGCACTGTCCGAAGACATTTCCACGGCCAGCATAATGTCAAAATGGTACCTACTGTATTTATCTACTCATCATATCATGTGGAGCTTGGGTCTCAAACCTCGGCTGTGGGTTTTCCAGCTGACAAGCCCAGTGTCTTTACCACTGAGCCAGTGTGCCACCCAGCATGGATAAGATGGAGGGAAATGATGCAATCTTCTTCCCTCCTTCACCAAGCAAAGATGGAAGAAAATCCCTCCTTTAAGAATTGAATGGCATTTAAAATTTAAATTTAAACCAAAATAGACAATCCAGATTTGTGTAAATAGCAAATAACCTGTCTAATTATCAGCCAGTGTGAAAGTAATATTTTTATTGTGCTATTTTAAAAGATGGGAATCAGATCTGAGATTTGCCCTCTTATTGTAAGCAATACAAGACCACACTGTTGGTCTATTTAAAATTCTGTGGAATGAAATTGCACCCAAGGTGGGAAACCTGAGATTCTACAACATGTTCCTGAGTTTACTATAACATTTTCAAAATATTTTTGCCTCATTTGTATTTGGATTATTTATTTTAGAGGAAAAAAGGGATGGCTGATCAGATTTCTATTGCACAGCAATTATCAAGATAATATTCATGTGACATTTTCATATCTTTAGGTTCAAAGCCAAATGCTCCAGTTTCAACTGAAATGAAAAATTGTGAAATTAAAGCTTAAATTAAGTGTTCACAATTTAAATCTGGTGATTTAAATGGCTTTCACAGTGTATTTCGGAAAGGGACTTACCCAAGACCAATGATTTGTCCTGCAACTTTGCCTAATGTCAGAAAAACAGCAACCGTGGCATTTGTAAATCCCCGCAACTTCTTTGGTGAAATCTCTCCCACATATTGAGGATGAATATTGAAAGAAAACCCTTCAGAAAGGAAAAGGGTTGCAAAGAAGAGTATTGAAGAATTGGCCGGCATGTCATCTAAGAGGTCATGTTATTAAAACCATCTTACATTGCCGAGAGACATTACTGAGTTATGGGTAGTGAAGGATTACAATGACACCAGGCGAATCAGAAGGGGCGAAAGAGAGGGAGAGGCCTGTGCCAAGGAGGGCTCTGAGTTAACCACTCTTGAATCAGCCTCTCTAGAATATTTGATCACAGCAGAACTTTGCCTGTGTTGAGTCAATGGACTTGCTCACACTTAAAAGACAGCCAACAGCTACCAATGCCAATCCCATATAGCTACCAATGCCAATCCCATATAGGAGGCGTCCAAGGAGGATCATCTCAAAAGACTTGGCCATCTTGCTGAAACCCATGAACAGGGCAGCACTCAGCATGATCAGGTTGGTGAACATCTGGCACTTCTTTCTGCAACAGAAGCGGGGGATGTCAGTGAGGGACAGGCATTTCAAGGGGTTTTTTCAGCAAAGCACAGCTCTATAAGCAGCACACATTGAATTGTTTTTGGTTTCTATTGGAGACTTATAATTTTCAAAGCATCAGGCAACACATTGTATCCGTGCAAGGGGATGCACTTGCCTTAAGTATAGCTGACTCGTGCACTCCCAGAATAAAGGAGAATGCTAACCACTAGCAAAGGAAAAACAGGGCTATTCAAATTTGGTTTTGATTTAGTCTTCAGGAATGATAAAAACCAAGTAAGTCTTTTCCTGGAAAATTGTGGAGAGCAGGATGGAAGGACAAGATCAAAGCATAATCGATGTCCCTATATACAGGTAGTCTTTGATTAATGATAGTAATTGGGACTGGATTTTCCATCAGTAAGCAATGTAATCCTAATATGCAATGGCAATTCCAGCACTCCTGTTACTACCATTAAGTGAGGATCAAGAGTCATTAAGCAAGGATCTCCTCACAACTTCCTGCTGGCTTGCAACAAGCAAGGTTGGTGGAGAAGCTGGCAGGAAGATGCAGATCAGGTGGAGAGGTAAGAGGCTGCTGCCAAGTGTGAGAGGGAGTGTGAAGGCTGGCAAGGTGCAATCTGAGTGGGTTGAGGCTTGGGGTAGCTGCTGCAGGGCATAGGAGGGTGCATGAGGGGCCAGTGAGGGGCAGTGTGAGTGCTGCAGGGGCTGCTGCAGGAGGGCGGGGGGGGGNNNAACTTTCCTGCTGGCTTCCTCATTGCCTTTGCTTGAGGCAAGCCAGCAGTGAAGCTAGAAAATGGTGCTCATGTGATTGCTGGATGCTGTAACTGTTCTATGTACCAGCCAGTTGCCAAGCACCCCGCTGAGGAAGCTGGAATCTTGAGGACCATTTGCAACTACCACTCATGCAGCAGCATTGTAACTTTGGTTGCTGAAGAAGTGGTTATTAATCAAGAATGACATATAAGGAGGATTCAGAGGCAGGGAGTCCTTGACTTAAAACAACAATTGAGCCTCAGATCTCCATTACTAAGTGAGGGACTCACTAATTGAGTTGTGCCTCATTTTACAACCATTTTTTGCCAGTTGTTAAGTGAATCATGCGGTCATTAAGCAAATCTGGCTTCCCCATTCACTTTGCTTGTTGGAAGCTGGCTAGGAGGGGGGTCACAAATGGTGGTCACATGATCCCAGGGGCAGTGCAGCTGTCACAAATACATGCCAATTGCTGAAATTTTGATCCTGTGATCATGGGAATATTACAACAGTTGTAAGCGTGAAAACCAGTTTTGTGTCACTTTTTTCAGGGTTGTAACTTTGGTCACTAAATTGGTCGGGGACTATAACCTCAGGCTTATAGGCTTATCGAAGGACAGGAAGGAAGATTGAGAGAGATTGAAGGCACTGGAGCATTTAATATTTAACCCCAAGAAAGGAATATTGGAGGGCAGCATTGTGGCCACCATCTTGATTTTTAGTTTGACCATACTGTGTGAACACCCTGAATAGGGCGCCAAAGGGCTACAATCAATGTAGAGTTTCAAACATTTTGAACATTTGGTACTTGGAGATAACAAGTAAGGGACATACTATAAACAGATCTAACTAGTGAAGAAGTTACTTTCTATATTTTGTGGTGAGGTATCCACAACAGACACTCCCTACGAGACCTCCAATCCCGTAACTGGATACTATGAAGGACCACAACAAGGTAACATTCTCTTGTGGCAGTGGTGAGCCATGTCGTTCCAGCCAGGTCTCATTAATGAATTTTTTAATATGCTGTGAATAAAGAAAATGCATTCATTTTACAGTTAATAAGTTTCTTCACTTTTTCCCATGAGTTTACCTATTAGCCACCTCAGCACAATGCCCCAGCCACCCCACCCCTCTGGGCACCACAGGTCCTGGAACTCCAGGATGGTGAACCTTCTCTGCCCCTGGCTAAAACGCCAATGTTTGGACTGAAGGAAAAGCCCATAGAAAGGAAGGGCACTAACACTTACCATGGAGGGATAGTTTATTACAGAAATGTGAAACCCATAAGGGAAGCTGCCCCCAATTCCCAGCACGAGGATCATTTGGAATAGTCCCCGGTATTGAATCTGGAAAGAGAAAAGATGTTAAGGTTCTAGCATTGGACACCAGTTTCCTACCAAAGCTGTATCCTCAAAATCACCCCCTCCCTCCCTCACACCTGTGCACACAACTTGAGAAAGGGGAAGGGCATCCACAAGGCTGGATTAGGGCCTAGAATAACATGCAGCTTCCCTGACTGACTCTTCCTTTAGGGCAGTGGTTCTCAACCTTCCTAATGC
>AZIM01001699.1:191939-202864 GCA_000516915.1 Ophiophagus hannah
AGGGCGGCATATAAATGCGAATTAATAATACTGTTCCAGGATAGTAGCATGGGCCAGATCCGACCACATTGTGGGCTGGATCTAGCCTGCGGGCCTTGAGCATGACACCCCTGGTCTACAGTATTTCCTACCATGTAGTTCTTCCCAAGGGAAAAAATATGTATTTTCTGCCCTTCCCTACTTGGTCAGGGCAGCCACCTGCAGAGAGAAGTGTCTGGCAATCCCTTTGCTTTTCAATCAACAGCTGCCTGGGTTCATGGATAATAGGAAACTACAATCCTTGGCTTACCAATGACAACATCTGGAGACAAAACCGAGCATTAGGACTCTGTGGGATTAATGAACCCAACGGAGCATCAGAAGCAGCAATGGTAGCATAAGCAAAAGAGAAGTCCCTTCACCCACATTTGTACACACCCAAACGCCCCAACACAGAGCAGCCTAAGGACCTTCTGCAGCAAAATGATTGTGCCAGCTAGACGTGGGTGGAAAAGGGTAAATGGGGGCAGTCACAAGGGGTAATTATCACAAACGTCTCACCTTTATCATTTTTATAAAATAACTCAAGGTGGCGAACAGGCCTAAAGCTCCTCTCTCTCTCCTATTTTCTCCACAATTATTTACCCCTGGGATGAGTTGGGCTAAGAGAAACTGGCCCAAAGTCACCCAGCCAACTTTGCTGCCTAAGGCGGAACTAGAACTCACAGTCTCCTGGTTTCTAACTTGGAGCCTTAACCACTAGATCGATTAAATTAAACTCAAATCTGTATTAAAAAAAAAGAATGAAACATGTGTAACCATGAAAACCACAAGACTGCTGCAGAGATATCAAAATATAACAAACGTGAGCATTCAATATAATCAGTATGGCATAACTTCTTAATGTTTAGCCACAAAGATAGAGATGCTACCAGTCATTGATAGGAAGAAGAGCAATGCTCATTGTGAGATTTTATTTTTTAAATAAAGACTTCTTTACCAGAACAACTTTATTTTTATATGCTGCCCATTTGGCCTAGAGAAGATTTAGGCGGTTTACAACCAAATAAAAGCTGCACAGTATAGCATTATTCCTATTTACTCTATTATTTCTTGGAAGCCTTTTCACTGATTTTAATTTCCAATTTCCACCTCCTCTCATATTCTGATTTTTTTGTCATTTACAACTCTAGCATCTCAGGGACTGGACTTTATAATGCACAATTCAATGTGTTAATTTATTTTTATTCTACAAACTCCGCTTTAAAAAAAGTCTCCCTGTCCTGAATCTGGCCATTCTGATCAGACCTGGGATGGGGTCTTATTTCCGCCCCCCACTTCCCTGTCCATGTCTTCTGCACAGCCTCGAGACACATGCGTGTGCATGTGTGTGCATGCTGGAAAAGGGGTTGGGCAGCTGGATCTGCTTGGCAGATCATAACAGACTTCTAAAACTGAGGTTCAGTGACTAAAGATGTCAAAGAAAATCTCCCCTCGACTACACCTCCTTTCCCACTTCTTGCCAAGCTGCTTATGGAATTGGGGCAGGAGCTCAACTGTCTCCAGAGGCTTCTGTCTTTTTCCCATTATTGATTCAGTGCAGGCAAGTCCAACCTGAGATTTCAGGAGGGATACAGAGGAGTTGCCCCCAACTGCATGCCTTAAACCCTCATATCAACTCTAGGTAAAGGTTCCCTCGCTAGGTGTTTCTGGCTCTAGGGAGCGGTGCTCATCTCCGTTACAAAGAGCCAGCGCTGTCCGAAGACTCTCCGTGGTCATGTGGCTGGCATGACTAAACGCCAAAGGCGCAGTGTGCTGTGACCTTCCCACCAAAGGAGTCCCTATTTTTCTATTTGCATTTTTACATTTCAAACTGCTAGGTTGACAGAAGCTAGGACAAAGAACGGGAGCTCACTCCATCATGCAGCGCTAGGGATTCGAACCGCCGAACTTTCTGAGCGACAAGCTCAGCGTCTTATCACTGAGCCACCACGTCCCCTGTATCAATCTACTATATGGCAAAAGGCCTGGGAAGCATTATTGGGGGTGGGGTGAGAACAGAGACTATTTATACAAATCAGTGAGAGGCCACTGCACTCCCTTTTTATTCTTTCAAGTCAGACTGGATTCCTGGTGACTACAGGTAGTCCTCGACTTACAGCAGTTCCCTTAGTGACCTAGTTACTTTTACATCCATGGCAGCATCCCCATGGTCATGTGATCAAAATTCAGCTTCTTAGCAACTGGTTGCTGTGTCACAAGGTCACAGGATCCCCTTTTGTGACCTCCTTACAAGCAAAATCAATGGGGAAGCCAGAGTTCACTTAACAATCGGGTCACTAATTGATCAACTGCAGGGAGTCACTTACCTGTGGTGAAAAAGGTTGTAAAGTGGGGCAAAACTCACTTAACAGAAATTTTAGACCCAATTGTGGTCATAAATCAAGGACTACCTATACTAGACACACTTTTTGTGACTTGTCCCTACCTTTTTTTACCCATTTAGCCAACCCTAATGCTGGGGTTTCTGGTGCTCTCTCACTCCACCCTCCCAGCCTTCGGGGGAGCAAACAAACCAAAGGCAGAACTACTCAGATACTATTTTATATGGTGCTGCTATGTAGAAACATAAAAAACGAAGACGACCTGCTGGCCCATCACCAGGAACTTTTGGTGCAGTGATTAGAACACAGCATTGCAGGCTGACTCTGCATTCCCACTGCCAGCAGTTCTATCCTGACCAGCTCAATAGCACTTAGCACTTGAGACTTATATGCTGCTTCATAGTGCTTTCCAGCCCTCTCTAAGCGGTTCACAGTCAGCCTATGGCCCCCAACAATCTGGGTCTTCATTTTATCCACCTTGAAAGGATGGAAGGCTGAGTCAACCTTGAGCCTGGTGAGAACTGAACTGCTGAACTGCAGGCAGCTGGCAGGCAGCAGAAGTAGCCTGCAGTGCTGTATTCTAACCACTGGGCCACTGCGGCACTTCAGGGAGGACTCAGCCTTCCATCCTTCCGAGGCCAGTAAAACAAAGACCCAGATTGTTGGGGGCAAAATGCTGACACTGTAAACTACTCAGAGAGGGCTGTAAAGCACTATGAAGCGGTATATGAGTCAGCTATTGCTATCAAGTATGCCTTTTTTGTTTCCTTATTTATATTAATTTTAAACCTTGTATTTATTTTTTGTCAGATGATGGACATATGCTTATCTCAAGCATGTTTAAAGTCAGTTACTGATGATGGACCCACTACCTCTATTGGAAACTGGTTCCACTATTCTTTCTGTGAAGTCATCCTTTCTAACATGGCTTTTGATCTTCCCTATCAGTTTGAGGCTATGCCTCCATCTTCCTGAGTAATACTGAAAAATACTGAAAATACCTTAATACTGAAAATATTGCCTTCTAGAACAGGGGTCCCCAATCCACAGCCCACTGCTGGGCTGCCTGAAGTGGCAGGCAAGCATGCGTGCATCCCCACCTGCGTGAGCAGCAAGCACACTCCATCTGGGTGAGTGGTGGGTGAGCTTGCTTGCTGCTCATGCCAATGGAGCTGCGCACATGCACGGGTTTGCCTGCCGCTTGCGTGGGATCATTTCCCCCCCCCCGCCATCAGTCTGCAAAGCCGGAAAGGTTGGGGAACTCTCTTCTAGAATCTTATTCACTCTTAATATATGAAAAGGTTTCAGTCATGTCCCTCCTCCCTTTCCCTTCTGTCTCCTAAACTGCACGTAGTCAGTTCCTCCAATCTCTCCTGATCTGCTTTATATCCTTCAAAGCTTGCACCATTTTTGTTGCCTGTCTCTGGACACACTGGGGTCTGACTAAAGCTCGCTTTATAGCAGGATTAGGACCTACTTTTTCCTGCTGGCGTTCCTTCTAGTGGTGCATCCCAGAATTTTGTTTACCTTCACAGCTACCTGGCCACACTGTTTGCCCATTTTGCGTCATCTGCTATGAGCACACCTACATCTTTTTCTTCTGTTGTCCAATGCTCTACTCCTATTACTGTACCCTGCCAGAGGATTCTTTTCCACCAAGTGCATGATCTTACATTTGGAAACACTGAACTGCAGTCTCTACCTTGACCAATTTTTTAGCCATACCCAAATCATTTCCATGTTACAAATATTCCCAGGAACATCAGCTCTCTCTCTCTTTGTGTGTGTGTGTGTGTGATCAGCAAAAAGATAAATCTTACCTAGCAATCTTTCTGTTATATCACACTGTTGAATGGAAGAGGAGCTAGAACTGAGCCTGGGAATATGCCGTTTGTCACAGGTCACAGACAGTGGCCCATGGACAATCACAGCCTGGGCTCCATCCTTGACCCAACTTTCTACCCACTGAACCACTTAAGGGTTAAGCCAGAACCTGTACAACTTTTCATGAGCCTGTTATGTTTGTACCAAACATTTTGCTAAAATCCAGGCAGGCTATGTCCACAGCAGAGTTTATGAATATATTGTAATATAAAAATATAAACCGTTATAAATCCAGTATTATACAGCTTCTAAAATATCCCCATTGTATTTCAGTATTTGTTATGGCTGGAAACTTTTATTAAAATATAATCAGGAGGAGTCTCCGGCAATTGCAGAACTGGGCAAAATTCCAAAGCAGATTGTAACACACGTTGCTTAAAAGAGACTCATGTTCAGCCAGAAGAGAAACATCACCAAGCTCATTTCTCTAACTCTAGCACTTCAGAGTGACAGTCATACAGTCAGGCAACAGTGGAAGAAACATACTTCTAAAACAAGCCATTAACGGAGTTCCTAGATAATACTGGTTTGTTTAACCATTTACTAAAAAATGAGGTGAGATAATGCAACAAGCTACACCAAAACCAAAATTATACGTCACATAATGGCTTAGTGATTTCCCCCTCTTCCCCAAATATTGCAAAGAAAAACCGACTGCTAGGCACACAGACAGAGAAAAAAGGGAAAACAACTAGTATACATTTGGGGACAAAGAAAAGGAATCTGGAAATGCATCTTCCATCTTGATGGATTATTTATTTAAAAAGTTGTTTGGGGGTGGGAAAAGAAGGTTTGGGCAGCTGCCACAATTTGTCTTTACTGGACCCCCAGAGGTAGAGACTGGGGAAAGGAGGGACCCCTGGTTTGCCAAGCTAGTCCAGGGAGGGCTGCAGGCCCCCAAGCAGGAGGCCAGTCCTTCTGGTGGCTGAAGGTCCTCTGCAGAGGTTACCAGGCTGGAGCCGTGTTGGCTAAACGCCTCATGCGCCTGTAGGGAAGAAAACAAGATTCATCATCAGCAGATCTTTGGCACAATTTCTATTTAAACTGGGAAACAGGCTGGAAGAGAAGACAGGAACAACTGCTGTGCAGGGAGAACAAATCCCCATCCCCATTTCAGTTCATAGCAATCCGCACAATCCATGACACAAGAACATTTTTCAGGGAAGTTCCCTGCAAACTACAGGGGCACAATTAGCTGGGGCTCCTCAAAAGGGCAGTACTGACCCCAAAAGATCAATCCATTGTTGTTTAGAGCCATTAATTAAAGTAGTATTTATTAAATTATTTTCATACATTTGGTGGTCCATGAACCATCCAAAACTTTACCTGAAGACTCTGGGAAGAGTTAAGATGACTCGTAACCCTTCTTCTGGTCACCAGAACTAGTTAATTCTAATTTAAAAATCTGTGAAACATCGAAAGTTTTTCACGTGTATTTATTTGTTAAATTTGCCATCTATCTCACTGTGGGGCTACTTTAGACCAAGTACATTTGATCCCATGCAAAAAAAAATAATTCCACCAGGAGAGACAGCAGGCAGTACCTTGTGTTCCGGTCTTGGTCTCGGATCTTCTTCTCCATCTCTGCATCAGTGAGGGTTTCAAGCAGAGGGCACCACTGGTCGGCATCCCCAGTGTTACGAATGGCGATCTCCACAGTCGGCAGGGGGTTCTCACTAACAGGATGACACGAGAGAGAAGAATCAGGGCTAACAAAGTCCTGAGCTCCAAATCTTGGGAGTACAGGGTCACATCCTTTTATTCTCACTCACATCCTATATGGACTGCCACATCCAGCAGAATTGGATCTGAAGTTAAGCAGACAAGTTGGCTTCAGATTGTGGAAGACATTTGGACTCCCAGGTGCAAGGAAGCAGAGGTGCTGCATTACAGCCTCTTGCAGTCACAACAGCTGAACTCCACGTGGTAGGAGTGGGAAAGCTGTGCCTCTCAGAACGTCTATTCCCAACAGTCCTGAGCAGCACAGCCAAAGGAAATATTCAGCAATACCTGGTGGTCCACAAATCGGCCATCCCTCAGGATCAAAGCATACATACCTGAAGGCGTACGTCTTCTGATGCCAGCTCAGCTGCCCCCGGATGCTGTAAGCGATGGTGGTGACGAACTCACCACCCAGTCCAAGCTCTGAGCACAGCTTCAGGGCAAACTTCTCAGGGGAATTCTCCTTCTCAGACATATCCCACTCAAACTGGTCCACCAAGGAGATGTTCCCCACATGAATGTTGAGCTAGAAGCAGAAGACACAGGTGAGGTCTTCATTATTTATATGTCAAGCAAACATGAATCTAGCCATCCCTCTCCATCTCCTGCAGAATATGAAGATCAAAGAAATCAAGAGCTACAGACTGAACTTCCACACAAGGCCTCCATGCTGCTGACTATCTTCCTTTGGAGAGCAAAAGATTCCATGCTCCACCTGTTTCAGGACATGTCGGGGTAGGCAGTAAAAAAACTCCAGCAAAGAAATTGAACAGTACAGAGGTATCATGCAAGGCAACTACTTGTTTGATGTCCCATCAGAATCTTCTTCATAGGACTTGCTTATTCCTATAAAAATCTAGGTATCTCCATCTTTCAGAATAGCGTGCAATGATAATGTAAAGAAAACTCATCTAAGGTCTTTTAGCCAAACATAGCAATGCAATTACAAAAGATAGCAGTCAACATATTAAAATAAAATGTATACTGCTTATAAAGCAAAAGCAGTAGCTGAAAAGTCAACTGATCTGCAGACTTTGATAATAAAAATTGAGAAGCATAATGAAACTCGGCTTAAATGTAAAGCAAACCACATTAATGACAACAGGTACAGCAACGACCCTTAGATCTGATAATGAAGATATTGAAATGATGGAGAGCTTCTGCCTTTTAGGACTTTCAACAGTAAAAGAACCAGTGATATGGCTGACTGCTGACACACCCAGAGAATCTCCTCTCTCCGGACTGTCATTTTTTCCAACTTAACAACAGAAGGAACAGACTTTCCTTTCACTTATCTGATTCTCCTGGGTTAGGGAGAATCCTGGAATCATAGGAACCTCCCTCAAGATCCGCCAGAAGCTCAGCTTCCCAGTGCGCGTGTGCACACTGGCCACCTAGTCTTCCAGTTTCTAATGCAGATACACGCGTGAAGACCAGCTGGCCAGCGTGCACATGCGTGCCGGGGAGCTGCTCGTCCAGTTTCCTGCTGCTCTTCCAGCACTCCCACGTGCACGAAGACCAGCAGAGCAACAGGCAACGGCTGGCATGCCCAGAGAGATGGCTCTGCATGCCATTTCCAGCACGCGTGCCATAGGTTCACCTTCACGGACCTATACCATAAATCAGCTAGGGACTAAAGATACAAATCATACAGATAATATTAAAAAAAAACAAGAGACAAAATTAGATATAGAAAATTGTGTAGAAAAACCCATTGTGACAAGTCAACAAATACTGGACAATGCTAATAATTAACTTTGGAATATAAATCTTGACCCCATTATGATGATGGTTTGAATATAACCTTTCCAGTGCTATTGAAACAAGAGTGCCAAGAAAATTCACGATTTTTAAGAGGTCAAGTTTGGGATTCTAACAAGGTTGAGAATCCTTTGAGAAAAAAAGATAGACATCTCAGAGAAGATTTTTTTATTCAATGAGGAAGTGCTCCAAGTTAATCTCAAAATTTTAACAGAACAACCTTGGGACTTTTTTTCCCCATGGATATTAACAAGGCTGAGGATTTCTTGAGACTCGGATAGACATTCCTGAAAATAAAAAGACTTTATTCTATGAAGATAAGCTGGAGGGAGAGACTTAAATTGACTTAGTTAGTTAGGATGGATTTTTATAAGTTTGATATATGTATTGAAAGAAAGTTCTATGGTAGTTTGTATTTATAAAATGAGTTTGTAAATGTATGTTTTCTGTCCTATGCAACGTTGAATAATTTCCAAAGTTTGTAAAATATTATTGATCAAATCTGAAAATAAAAGATTTTACACCATGAAGATAAACTCAAAGGAGAGATTTAAATCCAATGAGCTAATTGGAGTTAATTGGATTTTTATTGGTGTGATATATAAAAATTGAAAGTTCTGGGTTTTCGGTTTAAAATGAAGGGTTTTTTTCTCTCTTTATATATAATATTTGAGTAATTTTTTAAAGTTTGTAAAGTATCAAAAACTAGGCACCCTTCCCCTTAGGGTTAAAACATTTAAATAATATAGGGAATTCTTTTAATATAAATGAATTATAAAAATTAATGAGTAAACTGAAGCACATACTATTCTCAACCTAGGAGTGGTAAGACTTTTTTTATCCAAAGAGAATATATTTTTGTTTTCATTTGGAAATTGCTTCCAAATTTTGAGAGTTGGAAGTCGGTGCCTTTTTCTTTCTTTTCCCCTCTTTATACCATATTTTTCCTTTTTCTCCCCCCCCAAACTCAGTTTTCTATTCTTAAAATTTCTCTTTGTATTTTACACTTTGATTAACTCATAAAAATGTATTATAAAAAAAATACACTACTGCGGCACTTGGTAGAGTAGTGATGAAAGCCCTGGAAAGACATTCAGATGCTGGGACGAGTCTGTGCTGGTAGTCCTCAACTTACGACCACACTGGGATTAGAATTTGCCCTGCTAAGTGATATGGTTGCAAAGCAAGATGTCATATGGCTGCATCCATAATCCTGGCACTTCCCATTGCAACACTCCAGGAACGTGGAAACTGGACTTTGAAGCGGGACAGAAACAATATTGATGGTTTGGAATTGGAGAAAATTCCTGAGAATACCATGAACATCCAAGAAAACAAACAAATCAATGTGGAGTTTCCAGTTGAGATGCAAATGTCCAGGCTCAAATTACAGGTAGTCCTCATATTACAACCAAATTCAATGGCACTGAAAAAAGTTAACAGTCCTTGCGCTTATGACCATTGCATCATTCCCACAATCGTATGATCAAAATTCAAGCACTTGGAAGCCAGCATCTATTTACGATGGTTTCGGTTGTGTCCCGGGGTCACATGTTGACCATTTGCAACCTTTCCCAATTGGCTTCTGACAAGCAAAGTCAGTGGGGAAAGAAGGATTTCTTTCATGACCCTGTGATTTGCTTAATACAAAATCAGTGGGACTCACATGACCGTTGTCTTGCTTAGCAGTGGAAATTCTGGTCCAAATTGTGGTTAAGTCAAGGGCTTATTTGTATCGTATTTTGAAGACATTATGCCAAGATCGAGCTCTCTGGAGAGCCAAAAGATGTTCCACAGTAAGATGGGACAGTCGATGGAAGAAGACAAGTAGACCTGCTGTGGAGCAGCCGGTGGTCTAGCAAGGAAGGACGGATGACAGATGGAAAGAAAGCTCTCTTCATCCAAGGGGGCTTCTGCCCACTTTGTTATATGGAGTCAGGGCTAGACAGGTCAGCAGAAGCATAAAAACAGGGAACAGGCTCTGTAAGAAGCATGTGGTAAAGCAAAACCGAACAACAGGAACAGAACTAATGAGTGATGAATGATGGTAATGCAGAAAGTAGTAGGCTGGATGATTTCATCATACAGATAGAAACGAATGAGTAGAATACAAAACCAATAAACAACAGATGACTAAACAGATGAGAGAAAGGGAAAGGCAGAGACTGTGCCTTTTATACAGAGGTAATGAGATGCTCGAAAAGAGAGAGGCAAGAAGGTAAATCTTTGGTGTACAAATGTGCTGGAGGCAAGAATGGCTTTCAATGACAGAAAATCACAGAGAGATGTAACAAATGGTGTGGAAAAAACCTGCTGCATGTCCTTTTCTCTGGTCTCCAGGCTTTGTTTTGATTTTTTTTCTATGCTCTGCATCACTTTATTAAAGCTGACCTGTCTTCACATGCCAGAGAGCTTTGTGGGACTTTCCCTACTGCCTCCCCTCTACTTGCCTTAATGATGACCCGCTGATCTGACTGGTCCTCCAAGATGCTGTCGGTAGGGTACGACTCGATTTGCTGTCGGATTGCAGATGCGATCGCAGGAACAAAAGTGAGGGGATTCAAATCCAAGTCATCGCAGAGAATCTCTGAAAACATTTCTGGAGTCATCAGTTTTTCTGAAGGAAATGAGAAACCTGTGTTATTAGGCAAATGCCACAGCAATATTTGCCTCTGAGCTATAAATACTCTAAAGCACTTTTGTCAGGCTACAAGAAAAACTGTTTTAATTGGTTGTTTAATCGGTTAGCGGAATGACTTAAAATACAGTACACACAATACATTCACAGGCACAAAGAGACTTTCAAAACAGAGTTCTATGAAGCTTTCATTTCTGACACTAGCAAAATCAAGACTGTACTCAGGAGTGTAAAAAGACACCATCTAGGCCTGGTGAGTTCAAGCACCTGCTGCAGTTGCCTTATTTGAGGGCCCTAAGATGTGGCCAATTTATGCTAATGGTTTCACTCCAAAGCCTTTTCTGAGGCGAGCTAATTGGTGCATAGTTAAAAAGAAACTATTTTCTGGTTTACTGATTTACCTGAAAAACGTCAAAAATATCTACAGGCCCCTCACATCCTGGACATAAACTGTTTCAACTCCTACCCTCAAACGACGCTATAGGGCTCTGCACACCAGAACAACTAGACACAAGGACAGTTTTTTCCCACATGCCATCACTCTGCTAAACAACTAA
>AZIM01001700.1:47216-59901 GCA_000516915.1 Ophiophagus hannah
GGTGGGCCTGGGTCTTCCTCTGAAATCCCTCTCCCTTGTTCTACCTCTTCCCTGCTCTGCCCAGCCGGACTTTGCCCTTCCCCCGTTTCTTCCACAACCAATGGAGCCACACTCCCACTCCCTGTCAGCTGCTCAGCTTCCCCCTCAGAGTCAGATTCCAACAGGGGCATGACAAGATGCCTTTCAAACCACTCCAGAGGTTTTGGGAAGGGGAAACAGTAGCACAGGGAAGTGGATTCAGATGCTGGAGATCAAGGTTCTACAGCTAGTCCTTGGCGTATGTCCACAATTGAGCCCAACATTTGTGTTGCTAAGGGAGACAGTTGTTAAATGCCCCATTTTACCAACTTTTTTGCCACAGCTGTTAAGTGTGAATCACTGTAGTGGATAAGTTAGTAACACAGTTGTTAAATGAATATGACTTTGCTTGTGAGAAGGTCACAAAANGCCAAGCATCTGAATTTTGATCACATGTCCATGGGGATGTTGTAATGGTCGCAAGTATGAAAAATGGTCATCAGTCACTTTTTTCAGTGCCGTTGTTAAGTTCAGCCACTAAACTAACTGGTGTAACTTGCATTTACATTGGATGAGGGAGGCAATTGGTGATGCTGTGGTTAAACCATTATGCAGAAAACCATGCCTGATCTACTGCCAATCTTCCAGGAATCCTATATTACCTTGCGGCACTTCCATATCAAGCATGGGATATATATATAGTTTTGCAGTCAAGCTATAGGAATAATGAATTCTGTGATCCCATGGAAACCCATCTGGATGGGCCACTGCAGGCATGGGAATTGCCAAAGGGCAATGAAAACAGCCAGGCCCTGGCTGACCATCTTATGAAATCAACCTTCAAGCGCACCGAATTACCATTCCTTTGAAAGTATTCGTATGATGCATGCAAAACTATAATCTTCTAGGAGCAGTAAGACAATAATTTGCAGCCCCCTCCTCTCCTCTTTTCCAGCACGTGGAACAATCAGCTAAAGAGCCAATTCTGTAGAGAAAAAAAGACTTGTCTTTGCGGCCTGATTGCAAAGGAAACCACTTTTACCTTGAATTATTAACGCTAACCTGCAGCCACAATCTTCCTCCTGGGAAAACTCGTTCTTAATTGTTCTACCAATAAAGGCATGTTGTAACGGTCAAGAAGCACAACGTTGTGGATAAACAGACCTTCCTGCACCGGTCCAGGAACAAACATCCCCCATTGCCTTGGTCCAGCTCAGCAGAATAATTCTCATTAAACCATGCTAGACCCCGAATTTCAATTACAAGCTCATCATTATTCATGTCTCTTTTCAGTTTTCTCAATTCCAAAAAGGCTTTCCTGACTTCCTCTTTCACCTTGGCTGAGCCTCCAGGCCCACCTGAGAGGGTTCCCATCAGCAGCAAATGGGGAGAGTCATAAAATGTCCATTTTTTGGATCCTACTCTGAAGAACGCTCTTCCAAAATCCAACAGGGCAAAAGCATCTCAGCAAAGGGGCCCCTGCATTCTATCTAGAACTGGAGAAGCGTCTTGGATGAGAAGTAAAATATTTTCAAAGAGGAAAAAAAAAACAAGAAAGTGCGATTGCCTTTTGGAAAAAGCATCTTTGGGACAACCATGACCTGGAAGGTTGAGAATCTCCATCAACACTGCATTCTTATGTTCTAACTATGGTAAATTTCTCTATTTCTGCCTCCATTTCTCTATTTCTGCCTACCCAGAATTGTTCTGCAGCATTTCAGCTTGGGGTAAACTGGTAGGGAGAACAGGAGAAAGTATTTTTTTCTTAAAGAAACAGTGCTAGAAGCCAGTAGGAACCTCCAATGTGGCTGCCTCACCAGAGATTTAGGACATATATGAAGAACAGCTTCATACATAGCATAATTAATTGATAGGGTTCTTTTTCTTTAGCAGGGGGATCAGATTAAATTCCTCTCTGATTTGGAGAAGAAGGGGAACTCCTGCTAAGTCAGAGGAAGACTGCACCAGAGTGCTCTGTTAATAACACCCCTCAGCACGGGGAAAGGCAAGGGTGTGCTAGCAGCAGGTTGAAGGAAAGAGATCCTGTTCTCTTCACGCAGGACAAAAATGCAAACACGAGGAAGAGAATCTCTTTCGGCTTCATTCTGTCAAAAGAAGAGTGCAAGCCCCTCCTGCTCCCAAAGCAGGACCTCAAAAGCTAGGAGAGGGTCGGGGTGGGGGGGAATTGCCTCCTCCACCGTGTTGAGCCGTGCCAAGCTAAGGTCAGCCATTAGAGGGCGAGCAGAGACCAAGGCACAGTCGAATTCCTCGCGCACGGCAGACTCTGGAAAGAGGATGAAAAAAACCTTTTGCTCACTGCAGCCCTTCAGCAACAAAACCAGCCAGGGGTCGCAGGGGAGAGTAAAACAGAAATGAAATAGTCTGGGGTGCCTCTCCTTTGCTTGAAGGAGCAACTACTGCTTGCGAAGGAGCTGTCCATCACTTGGTAGCGTCATGCCCAACAATTAATTACGACTCATCCAGCCTCAGAAAAACAGACTCTCTTTTTCTTTGGCATTTATTTCCAAGTGGTTGGCCCAAAAGGAGGTGCCTTGGACACTCAGCATCCTGTGGGGTGTGTTTTTTTAAGCTGAAAGGAGGTGGGAGCAACATGGAAAGGGGGAGATAGATGTTCCGGGGGCTCATCTTTTCCCCGGCAGAACAGGCTGTACGGAGAACACTGCGAGCATCCCTGGTCCCCACTGCATGCTGCCAGGCAAGGCTGCAGCTGTTTAATATGAGGCCTGTGTGAGTTCACTGTGGGCACCTCCGGAAAGAGTCATAACGGCCTTTGCAAAACAAACAAACCAGAGAGGGATCGGTTCACATTTGAATATGGAAGGCAAGGGAAGACTTGGCTCTCCCAATGGTTTGTAACGGTTCTAACGTTTCCAGGGAGGCAGGACGTGCAAACAGCAGCCTCCTTATGAAGAAGAAGTCCAGAACTTTGGCCTTCAGAGGCGTGTGTGTGTGTCTCTGTGTGTGTGTGTTTGTGTACACGCACCACGCTGCTAAGTGGAAGAATATTACAGAGAAGTTAATGGTTATCCAGGGCTCTGCTTCCTTGAAAGGCAGTCATTGTGCAGATAGTGCTAAGATTTTATTTTTATTTTATTTCTTTATTTTTGTCGAGCATATATTAGATAACAGATATAAGTATAAGCATGATTTTTAATACACAAAATGGATAAGTATAAAAGAGAACATTAGGACAGGGACGGTAGGCACATTGGTGCGCTTATGCACGCCCCCTTATAGACCTCTTAGGAATGGGGTGTGGTCAACCGTAGACAGTCTGAGGGTAAAGTTTTGGGGGTTTGGGGAAGAAACCACAGAGTTTGGTAGAGTATTCCAGGTATGCCCCAAACAATCTGTCTGTCAAGGGAGGTTCACTTATGGGGAAGGGGATGTTCGGATCATTAATATCTCAGCAAATTCCTCTTCCCAAAAGGTTTCTGGGCTAAGCAGCCATACTTCTAAGAGGGCTTCCCCTCTGTCTGGTTTTCAGATAGCTCCAGGAAAGATTACATCCCACAAAAGCATGAGTCATCTTTTACTCATCCGCTCGGCTGGCCTTTTGCTAAGTTTGGGGAACAAATGTTGCTACAGAGCCTTTAAGGCAGCAATTCTGTCACAGAATGCCCCAAGGGTTGTAGGGCAGGAAGAACCCCAGAGATAATTTGGGCCTGCCTTGGCCTAACCATCATCATCGTCATCTCTGCCTACTGTCCAAAGGGCTAGGAAGAGTTTTGCTGATTCGGCCTTTGGGACCAGCGACTCCAGGAGCATCTAAATTCCCAGGCATTAAACTGTTCAAGGAAGCTGCCCAAACTGGGAGATTTCAAGATGGAAGAGCAGGAGTTCTTGGGGAAGGCTGCCGAACAGGAACATGAATTCAAACAAGCAAACGTGCCTGGTCACTGGTAGCAACGTTTTCATTTACATTTAAGGCTCTCTAGCACTGATGATGTTACCTAGTTTGGCAATGAAACATCTGCAAGAAAACCACCAACCACCTCCTCCTCCCCGCTCCCACTTCCCTTTCAAACTCCATCTTCTCTGCAAACTCCATCTCCTTCCAGCACTGATTTTGTCCCCTAGTTGGGTCCTGAAACATCTGCAAGAAAGCAACCAAGGTCAGAGAGCACCAAGGACCCCCAGTCCTCCTCCTCCTCCTCATTCTCCCTCCTCTTCATTCTCCCTCTTCCTCATTCTCCTCCTCCTCAATCCCCCTCCCTTCTAGGACTGATGATGTTACCTAGTTTGGGTAATGAAATGTCTGCAAGAAAACAGCCAAGCACAGAGAAAGTGCCAAGGACCCCTTCACATCCAAGACTTTCCCTTTCCCTAGAAAGAGACACTACAATCCTGGTTCCCTATACAACCTTTAAAGAATGTGAGGGAAAGGGTAACAGAGAAGGGAGGCACTATGGAGATACTCCAAGGAACTGGCTTGGTAAGAGTGTTAAAGAGAAATCCCTAATGCCTCTCAGAGAAACAAATCAGTGCAACCTACTAAAATGAGCTTCATCAAAGCACACAAGCAACCGTAAACACAGTCTGGTGGGATCCATTATTCTCTGCTCAAACACACACCCCTATTTTTTTTCCCCTCAACGGAATTTTCAGAAAAAAAGACAATCTGTACGAATCCATAGTGTTATTTATTGCAAGCCATCATGACCCTGGATTCCACCTCTTCAGCCCCTCTCTCCCTTCTTGTCCAGAGAAAGTGGTTGGCGAAATCGGTCTGGCCACGAAGGGGTGAAAAATGGGACAATAGATTGTGGCGTACCGCAAAGGGGAGTGGGTTGCCATGATCTGAATACTGTGTGTGTGTGTGTGTGTGTGTGTGTGTGTGTGGAGGGGGCGGAGAAGGTTTGACACAATGGACGCCTGTAAAAGAATACTGGATTACCCAAATGAGATCCAGACTAAAATCCCCGCTCAGCCGTGAAGCTCACCAGGTGACTGATGGGCAGCCATAATCTCTGCAGCTGCCTCCTCCTCGCACAAGGTTCTTACGCAGAGAGGATTACATGCAGGGCCATGAACTCTTCACAGGAAAGTGCAAACACACGGGCGGTTAAGAGCATCCCATTTACGGACAGCTCGTACTCGCCGGTGGGCTGCCTATGATACTGAAAATGGCAGGTGGCGTCCTCCTTTCTCGAGCCCACGGATCGCTGAAGCTGTGCAGTGGGCATCCTGAACGGCTGAAGCCACACGTTTTTAACACAAAGGTTGTTTTCGGTGATTCATGAAAACACGACATGACTTCATCAGTTCATTGGCTCAAGGAAGGAGAAGGCCATCCGCCATTTTTAATAATAGGCCATCCGTTCAGAAGTAGGAATTTGGAATTACATACAAATTCGAGTTAAATGCAGGCTTAAGAACAGACCTTGTTCCTAATTTGAGGATTGTTGTCAGAGAAAAAGAGGTGTAGAGTTAAATTGCCAGTTAAAAAGACCATTGGTGATAGATATTTTAAGAAAAGGACCTCTAATAAGACCATAGTAGTTCCAGATCAAACAGTCTAGTAGTATTGTTTCAGATTAACCAATTTTATTAAAAGGCAAATGCTTTTGTGAGTGAATTTTTGTGTATTTTAGTAAGATTTGTTAGTCTAAAAAGGTGCTATCAAACTACTTCCAATGATAGGAAAGATTCTTCTCCATCTGAAATGCTACAGATATCTGTCCCAAAGTTGCTTTTTCAAGAGGCAGCTGGACTTTCTGGGTTTTTTTTGAAGACATTTTGCTTCTCATCCAAGAAGCTTCTTCAGCTCTTCATCAGAGCTTCTTGGATGAGAAGCGAAATCTCTTCAAAGAAAAACAGGGAAGGCCAGTTGCCTCTTGAAAAAGCATCTTTGGGACAACCATGTCCTGGATGATGGAGAATCTCCATAGACTACAGATATCTGTTATGAACAACCAAGGAAAGTTTTGGAGGGTCACTCTGAGATGCAAAGGTCAACCTCTTTTTCACCCAGGCTGGACTTTCCAAACACAAGACCCCAGAACTAATACCAGGGACTAACAAGTGAGTTGCTCTCATCTCTAGGGCAGTCCTACCAACTACGCAAAGGTGCCCAGGCAAGGGGCCATATTGACCCTATGATCCACAGATACTTTGTTTTCAGTTCTCAAGGAAAAAGGCCCGAGAGCCACCTCACCTTGTGGAAACATAGCTGCTTCTATTTGGGATGCGTAATTTATCCCATAGCGACATCCTGCTGATGACAACGGCCCAATTACTCCAGGCGCGCTGCCCTCTAACTACCGATTCCTTAATAAGAAAGCTAATTTAGTCTTGTCTCAAGTGGCATCAACTTTTCTTTCTGAGGTTTGCTGACTCCAGAAATATGGGTTTTTTGGGGGGGGGGAGCAGACGGAGAATGAGAGACAGCAGGCATCCTGCTGGGTCATTTCAGCCCATTAAAATTCCAGGATTCCACCACAGGCCAAACCAGCTGATCACATGCAGTGTATCAGCAAAATGCGTGCAAAATGGTCTGTTCTTTCTTGCACACGGCCTCTTAAAAGTGTAAGGCTTAAACTGTGTCACTCTCCCAGATGGATTTGCAGGCTACCCAAAAGACAGCATGGGACAATCTACCAAAATTGTTAAATAGGTCAAAATTAGGTGATGCTTTTTAGTTGCCTGAGGTGTTTGGCAAACAGATGGAGTTCAACTCTCAGAATTTCCCCATTAGCACGGCTGGCTGGGGAACTCTAGGAGGTGAAGTCCACCTAATTCCTCAGAGGAAGGGTGGTGAAAAGATCATTAACGACCACTAGAGACTAGATGCTGAAACATCTACACAAACATTTACAGCTAAGAAGACAACATGGTTTAACCGTGACCTTTACCATTACCCTCTAAATATCAGATCTAGGCGTCACACATATTAGTGTCTATGGGTCATGTTAATGAACTTTATTTCATCAGAGTAGCGATTGATAATCAATAAAGTTGGCTGCTTTTGTTCGCGGGGTGTAAAATATCAAGTGAAGTTTCTCACCCAGGCGAGTTGGAATTTACTTGACCAAGGTTTCAGCGGGAAGGGACAAAACACAACCTGACCCCTAGAGAGACTATCCTGCACTTGACTCTTTAAGGAAAGTTGTGCACAGGTCCATCTATTGCCAGTCCAGGAAACCAACCCTCCCTCCCCATAGAATACTGATGAAGACATCAGGCTAGAAACCATGAGATGGCAGATTCTAATCCCACATTAGGGACGAAGTCATCTAGGTGTCAGCCTCCAAGATTTCTTCTTCTGCTTGACTCTTTCTGGCTGCAATAGAAATGGGCGGGGGGAGGAATAATTGGGCCTCATGGGGGGAAGGGTGCTGGAGGTTGAAGTGTGAACTGTAAAAGATGGGACGCTTTCCTGCTTTCTGCGCAAATGCAGCCACTTATCTTTTCTAGGGCAAGGTCAACCGTCTTGGCATACCAGATGTGTGAGATGCCACCTGAAGATGCACCCACATGACATTATACCTCAGATAGGATGTCCAGTTTGAATTGGGGGTGGGGACTTGGGATAACTTTCTATATGTAATTTCCATGCCTTTTGCTTCAGGTCTTGTATTTCTTCTGTTGCTACCACTTCAAATTCAGTAAAAGTCCTTTTCTCTATAAAAATGGAGTCTTAAGGTTTTCTTTCTTGGATTTTGAATGGAGCTACACCTGACACTAGGTGACTTTGGACCAGTCACCTTCTCTCGGTCCTAGGAATGAGGCAATGGCAAATAACTTCTGCAGAAAACAGAGTCCAAGAAGCACTGAGAGTCGGACACAACAGAACAGAAGCGGGGGAATAAAACCCAAGAAGAATGAGATAAACTTGGAGAACCGCAACTCTCCAGGGAAGAGAGAGACAGCACATTTTGTAACAAAAACAGTGCCCCAGAGGAAGCCACCACAGCACCACCAATGACAAACAACAGCAGGCAAACAAGTTGTTTTGGGCAGGGAGTGGTTTCTTTTATTTTGGGAGTATGAAGAATGGAGTTAGATGTTTTTCTTTGTGGACACAAACCATTTTTGGTGAGGCTGATTTGTCGGGTGGACTTGCAGCTGCTCAGTTTGGGCTTCAATTTAAGGGGAGGAACAAAGAAATTATGCAGAAATCATCACCCTCTATTTTCTACAGCTAAAACGGGAGTGCAGTCCAAGCCACTTTCTGTTTCTTTCCTGAAAATGAGAGAAACGGAAAGTTCTGGTGCAATGCCAGACTTGCTCGCCTTGGGAACTAGGTGTGTCTAGAGGAGAATTACTCTTGCTGCATCACCTTTGCAAGGTGCTATTCAGGTGCCTGCAGCAAAACAGCTTCTTCAGAAAAAAACAACAACAACAGAGATTGCAGCTCCTTCCTCTTTGCCATCCTTTCAGGGAAAGACAAAGGATTGCTCAAAGGGGAAGAAGGCCTGTGAATATTCATGAGCTGCCTTGCGCCTTCCCTTCCAACAGAATCACAGCGTGCCAGAGGATAATTTTTGTATGGAGCCATTGCATCCCAGCAATGAAGTACATTCTGCTTAAGGATGGCCCACTCCACAGGCTCTTCACACTGTGGACAGGAAAGGCTGCCTTTTTTGGGAGGGGGTGTCTGGAGAGACAGATGCATTATTATCGAAAGCAGGGGTGTCCCAGCCTTGGCAACTTTAAGACCTGTGGACTCCAACCTTCCCCAGTCAACCATGCTTAGACCTTTCAATCAAAGGCCTGGGGAATTCTGGGAGTTGAAGTCCACAGGCCTTAAGTCGCCAAAGTTAGACACCCCCCAATCTAAAGAATAACCACGTTGAAAGAAGCCATTTTCAGCAGTAGCCATTTCCCTTTGTTGAGGGCAGATTCCAAAGATGATGGTGCCTTCCGAGGCATCAACCAAAAGTTCCATTACATCTACAGATATTGATTTTGGGGTAGTGAAACCTCTGGCAGTAATTGATTTGTGCTGCTGATGGAATGGCTGTAAGCATTTCAGCTTTTGATTTGTGCTATGGAACGGAATGGCCGTGAGCATTTCAGCTTTTCAGGGTTCAGGCACAAAATGTCTGCCATCCAGATGGTGAGGAAAGGGATAATTGTCAGTGAGGCTGAGTTAATGCTTCGCAAGAGTCCTACGGATGGGGGGGAGGAAATTATGGGCAGAAGACTAGGGAAGAGATGACTAGTGAATGGTAATTTTTACTTGAACAGAAGATCTAAACGCCCAACTCCACACAGGCCAAGCTCAAATGAAGTCGTTTAAAGTGTCTTAGATGTTGCACTCCAGAAGAGGCCTTCACAAAGGCCTCTTGGACAGCACCAAGTATCTGGCCAACATTTAAGCTCGGTGCATCGGAGTGACCTACCCTGCTTTCTTTCATTCTAATCTCTGTTGCAAGTCAAAATGTTTTCACGCACTCAATCAAAACTGAACTTGTCAAGTTATATTAGGGAGCAACCTCTTAGCCTTGGCGGCTGCTTGTTCCAATGAGATTGAACACCATGTCTTCACGATTGTTTTTGAAAGTCAACCCTCAGCCTTCAGAAGATTGAAATGAGGTAGATGCAAAAGATCATACTGTCATCCCATAGGCACACACACACGTCGTATTTCATACATAGACAATATCCTTATTGATCCCATGCATACAAAAATACATATCATGCATACAACTATGAAAATAGTCACACACGAAAATCAATCCACCGCAGAAAATGGTGGCAGTTTTCAATGTGTAAATAACCTGGTCTGAATGTCAAATTCATCTCTGCCAAAACTTCCACAAAAGATCTTATTTAACCATAAAATAATTGAAGGGCAATAAGGAAGTGGCTCTCCAAGTGATGAACCTCAATCAGCGATACACCACTCCTCATTCAACTCTGGAAGATGCGTCTCACTTCCACAGTAAATAAATTGCAGAATCCTCCCCCTATTTTAAAATCACTGGAAACTGGATTACGAGTGATTATCTACTGTCTCCAGGGTGTTAAATCTCATGCTTAAGGACATGGAGTTTATCACTATGAAATTCTCTAAAGGGTACACAAGAAAAACATAAAAGAAACTTGGAACATAATACACAGAAGCAACTAGAAGGGATTTAGTTCCGTTTTCACAGGGTTCTTTTGAATTACGTCATTTGCATGCACATCTGCTACATGCATTTGAAATAGTCTTTTTTTCCCCTAAAAAAACCCCTCCTCCTTAAGATATCAAGACCAGAAGACATTACTTATAGAGAAAATCCCAGAATTATTGCTATGCTAAACAGAATGTTCAGTTTAGTTCAGAGTGAAATTTATATTAATATTTCTTACAGAAAATACTGGCCAAAAAGAGAGAGTTCACTGTTTGTTTGTTGTTTGTTTGTTTGTTTCTTCTTTCCTTCCTTCCTTCCTCTCTTCCTTCCTTCCTTTCTATCTTTCCTTCCTCCCTCCCTCCCTCCCTCTGCTCTCTCTCTCACACACACACACACTCAGATGCATTAGGCAGAAAGCTTTAATTGCAACACGATGTATATACTCCTTTAGAATTAGGCTGTATTTCACTGTACACAGAGCAAGTTAATGTGGTGGCATTAGATGGCCATTTTGTCAGGGAAAACGACTCCCTCCCACAGCCTGTGTGAGATTCAAATAGGCCCAACAGGCTGATTACAGCTTTGGACTGCAACTTAAACACTCTTAAAGGAATAAATCCTTCACCCCAAGGACTCGCTCTACATTTAAATGGGTGCAAATGAGGAGAAGCCGATGTGGAGAGGACATAGCAGCCAGCCTCCTGACCCTCTTTTTTCCTCTGGCATTTGATGAAAATTACTGTACCTGGTTAAAGAGGGGGCTGGATTCCACTACTCCCCCTCCCCTTCCCCACCAAAAGGGATGGCGGTGGGCTGGGAAAGGGGAATTGATCTTGCTAGTCTGCAGAGCCAGTTGCCATGGCAACAACCCAGTGGTTGATGGGTTGGAAAGCAGGTCTGTGGTTCCAGGGGGCCGGGGGAGACAGCCGAGGGGAGAGAGAAAAGGTACGTGAAGTCTCAGATCTGGAAAATGTGGTTCGGAAGAAGGATGAGGAACAGCGGGAAGGCAGGAAGCCAAAGGAGAGGAACCGCATAGACCCAGTCCAGGGCAACAAAGAGATCATGGTTAAGAATTGGGAAGAGAAGCTCAGAGAGCGTTCCTCGAGCGGCACCAACACGCAGATGGGGAAGAAATGGATGCCCACGGGGCAAAGGCGATAATGAGAGCATCTGGGAGCCGAGTTTCAAATCCGCAGTCAACCATGAAGCTGAGTCCAGTTACGTAAGGAGCAAATCATTGGGATGAACCCAAGGGAGAGAGTCCTATTCTGCAAGCAAAATAATAATAATAATAATAACAATCATACGAAGCCCTGCAAATATAAGTGGGATGGCTGTGGCAAAAGAGAGCAAAGGTAGTCTCAATAGGGATCGGTGCCTTCAGTTCAATCCCCAAACATCTGGAGCATCACTTGAACACTGCCGGCATTGACAAAATCACCATCAATCAATGGCAAAAGGCAGCTTTGACTTGGGACAGTTGATATCTTGCAATGATACCTCTAACACCATCGAATAACAACATCTGTCTATCCCAGGAAGGACTTGACAGCTGGATAAAAATGCCAAATCCAGTGTAAACATCTGTCTGTGTGACCAACTGTTAATAGTAAGCAAAAGAAAGCAAGGATAGAATCAATCCCAAAAGGTGCCTTGGGTGCAACCCAGAAACATCTGGAGCACCCCTTGAACACTGTTGGCATTGACAAAATCATCACCGGTCAATTGCAAAAGGCAGCTTGACTTGGAACAGCTTACAGTCTGCAGTAGCACCATCAAGCAACACCATCTACCTGTCCCAGGTCCTTGGAGAGACCCTACAGGTGAATAAAAAGGACTATGACAGCATAATAATAATGGGCGGGGGAGGCAATATAATTGCAAAGCTTGGCTGAAATGAGAACATTGCTCTCAATGCCTCCTCCTCCTCCTCCTCCTCCTCCTCCCAACCTCTTCTCGCGTCTTTTCTTTCCCCAGCTCCCGCAATGCCTCCCCAGAATATCCACATCAGTGCCGTGTCTGCAAGCCAGCTGGAGATCACCTGGGACCCGCCTCCCGTGGACAGCCAGAATGGAAACATTCAAGGCTACAAGGCAAGTCAGGGTGGAAATGCCCTTCAGAGATTAGCCCCAGTGCATTTTTGGGACTCTATGAGCAAGACAAAAACACAGATTGCCCACTCCCACCTTGTTTCCCCAAACGTTAACTATTAGATTATTTAACGGTGGCATTTTTATCCTTCCTTCTGGCCCTCCCTTCTTAGGGTCTACCAATCTTAATAAATTAGAAATGCAACCAATTGCAAACCTACAACAAACAACTAAAGAATCCGCAAAGATACAACAGTGCCAGCTGAGAATGGCTTTTTCCAACCTGGGGGATGCTGTTCCCAAACTGCAGAGGGCCCATCAGCTGAGGATGATGGGAGCTGAAGTCTAACACAGTTGGACCAGGGGTGGGATTCTACTGGTTCGCACCTATTCTCTAGAACCAGTTGTTAATATTCTAAGCAGTTTGGAGAACCGGTTGTTAGAAGAAATTACTGGCCTAGTCCTGTAAGAAAGGCAGGAAGGAAACATTCT
>AZIM01001701.1:3145-27219 GCA_000516915.1 Ophiophagus hannah
TAACAGCCTGCACCACCAAGGCTCTTCTGGTCAAGGAGAAAAACCTATACATTTCAGACAAATGGTTGTCCAATCTTTTCACAAAAACCTCCAGTGTTGGAGCACCCACAACTTCTGGAATCAAGTTGTTCCATAGATTAAAATTATTCTGTCAGGAAAATTCTGCTTAGTTCTATGTTAGTTCTCTCTTGGATTATTTTCGATTACTTTCTCCTTTATATCAGTCTAACAATTGAGTCAAACTTGGTTTGAGAGCACAGAAAACCCTAGTTTACAACAACAAATAATGACTCTCCTTCATATGCAACCTTTTTTTCTTTTTTAAAAAAAGGATAGCTTTAAAAAGTACTAATAGAGAAGAAACCAAACTATGAATTAGAAAACTGGACCTGGTTATATTGGGTTCAGAAATATAAAGTATGTCCTGTCTGGCACTTTGTATCACAATCTTCATCAAGATTCAGCTCTACAAATAGCACTAATTTAATAGCCCTTGAGACAGACTGGGCTCTCCTATAGCTTATTTAAAGCATTTCTAGAAGATGTGTGTATTCTGCCAGTAAATGACTAAATGGCCCCTAGTCTCATCCTCAATAGCTCAAGTGAAAAAAATGTAAAATGTAAATAACAATAAAAAGAGCTTGGTGGTCACTTTGGTGGACATTTAGTGGCCACCATCCCATTCTGGACATAAACTGTTTCAACTTCTCCTCTCTGGATACCACTATAGCATATGGTATGCCAAAACAACTAGATACAGGGACAGTTTTTTCCCTCATGACATCACTCTTCTGAACATTAATTTCCACAGCACTGTCTTATGCCTAAAGATATTTACTCATGTTGTATGGCTGTATTACTATTATTATTATCATTCACATCTTCTCTACTACCCCCTCTTATTTGTATCATTATGATTATTACTACTCTGTTGCTTTGCGTGTACACTGATAGAGTTTTTACTGGAGGCAAATTCCTTGTGTCTCTAATCATACTTGGACAAATAAAGCTTCTTCTATTCTGTTCTGTTTAGTGCTAGCCCCTATTTTCACTGCTATAAGCAATTTTTTCTGTATCCCCAAATATTAAAAATGTGGTAAGTTTGATCCTTCTAATTATCAAACAATTAGTGAGAGAAAGAGAGAAGGAGGGAGGAAGGGAGGGAGAGAGAGAAGAGATAGATGATAGGTACATATAGATGATTGATAGATGATGAATAGATATATTCTGCTGTAGTTGATGTATTTTTAATTAGTGCTCTTTGAAACTATTTAGAATTATTCTGGAAGAATTGCTACTGTACTGATAGGAAATGGAAGTTTGTTTATAGAGGAGACATGCACAGAGTGGGAGGTGCATACGAATGCACCTTGCTCATGTCTAAAATGCTTAAATTGTGTTTCCATATTCACATTTCTCTTCATACTTCAGACAACTCCTTCCTTTATATTTTGCACCAAAAAAGGTCAGTTAAGCTACTTAGGGTTCACAAAGAACCAATGACTCTGGGCAGTTCACAAGGAAAAAATATTAAAACAAAAACTATACAACATACAACAAGGAACAAGAACGAAAGATGGTAAGATAGTAAAAATCAGACAGAAGCAAAAAAGCAAGATTTGCACAGCCTAAATTGGGGGGGGGGGGTTTCCAATCATTCTCCTCATTCAGGTTTTCAAAATACAAGCTGGATGGGAGTATCTGAATCTTAAGTGGAGCCTTCTTCCACAGGGAAGCCCCTACTACAGAGAAAGGGCACTTCCAGGGTCCTGATTTGATGACACTCCTTAATTGGATAAATCTGGAGCATGCCAACCCTGCCTGTTTTAAAACCTAGATTTATAACATCTCAGATTTCTGATAATGTTTAGATTTTTTAAAAAATAAAACATATGGCCATACCTGTATTCATGTTGTTTTTATAAAAATGCAATTTGTCTGATTTTTTTTGCACTGAAATACATGCTTTTTACATGTTGGAGATTAACATATAAATACAAAAAATACTTCATGTAGAGCTAAGTTGGTTGTTCTAACTCCTGCACAATTTATAATGTTAATTACTAAACATTTCAAACTCAGAAGATTGGTCAGTGAGAATAAAAGCCCCTCCCCCCTTTAAAACTAAAGATGTCAGCCACTGCTAAAGGTTAAAAATTAGCTGGCTTTTTATTTTTATTTTTGTGAGCCTTATGAAGTATAGTTGAGAAAAGTTATCTCCTGAAGGCTGGCATAGAATGCAGTTGAGACACCTACAATAAATGATATAAATCAGGAAGAATTTAATTGTCTAGGCCTTTGCATTTGTTTGTAGAATGTCAGCAAATTTAATGGAAAAGGAAGTATGAATGTTATGCTCAGTGTGCAAGAACTTGGAAAAAAACATCAAAACAGTTATTTGTTGTAACTGTGGTCTTCTTTGCAGCAGCTTTGTGAATTATATTTTCCTTCTGAAGCAAATGCCTAGTTTATAACTGCTGGTGATGATTTGTGTACTGAGCCCTAAGTGGAAAAGTATACTTACTTGGAGTGCTTTCTCAGACAGAATGCCTTGTTGCACAGAATTTAGCTGGCCTATTGTCTGATTTGGGATTTCATTTTATGGCTAAATGCCTTCCATAGGGCTGTGCAACAATCCGAACACGAACGGGGAAAGGGAAAAGGGGTTTAGGGGTTTACTGACAGGCTCAAATTACAATTCCTTAAGGAACCCACCTTCTTTCTTAGATTTATGCAGCTTGAACAGTGAGATCCAATGAAAATGGTTTTGATTCAAGAAGATACAACAGGTGTGACATTTATGCCCATGCATGCTCCTTCTGAAATTACCATGTTGCCCTAATGCCAAACAACTTTTTTTTAATTGGCAAAACACAACGACCCCTTTCCTTAACAAAACAAAACAACTGCAGATAGTTGCAATCGGTACCTGTGCTTTTGACTGTTGTTGTTGGTGTCAGAATGCAGAAAGCGTGTGGAAGGTTTTCCATTTCTTGTACTGTTTGCCAGACAAGAACTGGCTGTTCTCTAGACTGCCTTAAAAAATGGCTAGTTAAAAACATGCTTTTAAAATGCACATTTGATAGGTTTGGCCTTTCAAAGGGCAATGGAAACTGCAGTATCTAATGGAACTTTGACATGGAATGTGAGCTGAATCTGAGTGGTGATAAGCTGGTCAGCATACTTCTATTGTCTGATGTTAAGTGTGAAAATAATGTCAGGGCACTGCAGTGAGACAAACATGGGTTGGGTTAGACTTCCAAAGCAGTGAACCCAGTCTTTTATACAGAAGCTACTTAAGACATACAATCTAGTTTTATGAATTAACTTGGACCCTAAAAATGCCCCCAAAATAAAAATAAAAAACCCTGAATTAGTTACAAGCGACCCTGGCAATGTTGTCATTTGATTTTAATGATTGTATCTGTGCGACAGATACAACCATTAAACTTGTTCATGAATCAGTGCAATATATATTCATACTTGTTATTCCTTGCCTCCATTTGAGCCTCTAACCCGAAGATGAGTTTTTAAACTGATCTTATGGCACTATATTAGCCCAATGACTGTTTTGAGTTGGGACTGGTGTATGTTGTACCAAGGCATAGAAATTGCTTGGTAAGAAGTTTATCTTATTAAACCAATTGTTAACTTTCATTTTTTTGCTGAAATATTATAAAATTATGTTTTAATAGATAACTTTTACCATCTCTGCCATTAACATTTGGGACTACACTTTGTTCTAAAATGTAATTTTTTAAAATAATCAGTATTTTATTTCATGTTATCTCCTGAAGGCTGGCATAGAATGCAGTTGAGGCACTTACAATAAATGATATAAATCAGGAAGAATTTAATTATGTCTTATGCCTTCTGTGACTTCTTTAGATGGCCATAAAATAAGTTGCCATCATGTTACAGACCTACCTGTAAGGATTATAATTAGACAATGAACATCCTACAATGATATACAAATTGGAATGATTAAGAAATCATTCATTACTTGCAAAAAGCCATAAACGCACTGACAGTCTTTTTCCATTTAAAATGAAGAATTAATTTCCTTTGTTGCAGTATTGTACATATGTAGGGTTATGTGTAGCAGACAAGTAATATGATTTGTGGTTGCTTGACATATTGTAATGCCCCTCTTCCAATTCACATAAAAATATGCTATCATTATACTTAAAACATACTAAAGGAATTGAAGATATCACTTCCCAGTGAAAGGTTCCTGCTCATGATCAGTTAGCTAAATGAATCTTGTTATTTTTTAGCATGAGAGACACAGCTTCAACTGTCCTTTTAAAAAATTTGCGAAGCTTTAGTTAATGCTTCTGTAAAGTATGTCTCTGGAGACCCTTGCCATGGTTTGCCTTGCTGAACTAGCAGTTTGAGACACTGGCAGAAGGCGCGGAAAACAACTCCCAATTGTGGAGCAAATAAATCAATACTAGTACAATCAGATCACTTTGCATCTACAAGTTGAAACAAAAAATTAACAGCAGAATTATAATGTCTGACAGACATAGTTAAGAAAACAAATTTAAACACAGACACATTGGCTTGGCTTTTATTGGAAAGCCTAGATGCAATCTATAGTCATCAAGTTGTGGAAAACTTCAGGATACATATAAAGTTTGGAAGGCAAATGAAAAGAACAATACAAATTGGACAAAAAATACATTTCAAAATTGCATGAAAACATTTTGACTGGCTTTGCCTAAAATACTCTGAATTTCCATAGGCTAATTACTTTAATACAGTTTTTCATTAAAAAAACTTATTTAGTTTACATTTTCCCTACAGTCACTATGTCATGTAGGAACGTTATCAGATATTTTTATAGTATGAAAAAAATCTACTAAAAACTTATGCAGAATGTTAATTGGTCTTCATTCAATTTGAGCCAACAGATAAATGTTTGGGTTTATTTGTGAAAGTACAAGGACACATTAACAGAAATCTTAGTGCTATTCCAACTTGTCATACACCAGATCTGTTGCAGTATTTCTATAGAACAGCATATTACTATATTTCCAGTATGAATCCAAAAGAATAAAAAACACAGTGCTTTCAAAAAAAAATCCTCTGCAATTCTATTAAACAGAACTATAGACAAGCTGTACTGAGATTTAAACTGAGATACGAAATAATGGCACTGATCAGCATTTTTAAAATCCTAATTTCTAAATTTGGATTCTCTGTGTCTGAAAAATAACAATAAAGTATTTATTTATGCTTTAAATGTAATAAAATAACTTGTTCTAAACATGTAGATCGTTATTCTATAGGTTGTGTCCAACGAGACACAGGTAAGTAATACTGTGGCTTGCTTGATCATTCCATAATTCTTTGACAAAATACAAACTGTGTAGCTGAAAGCAGAAGTCTATTACAGAATCTCAGTGCAGAAAGCAATTAGAAAACAATTAAAAAAATTCATCTATGTAATTTCTTTACATGTTTCAGATGTATTTAACTGGCATTTCTATCTTGATTTTTTAGCACAGAAAAATGAAAATGGGCTAGTTTTCCCCAAATAAATAATATTTTTGAAAATATGCTGCTGAAAATAGTACGAAGGATGTAAGAGAGAAATTAGACCTTCAAAATTTTCCTTTTTCCTTCCCACATATAAATTATGCAATATAATACTGATAAAAAGTTTAAATGTATTTTCAAATCATGCAACATTCAGCTCAATTGCAAGTTAAGTTGTATTATTATACTTATAAAAAAGGATTGGGGATCAAAATATTATTTTAATGTATTTTTCCATGAGGGTTACCAGAAACTGCCAATATTTTTTTGTGCCTGAAGGGTTGTTTTTTTTAATGGAAGCTGAGCATTTCAAGTTTTTACAAAACTTCTGCACTAACAAACTAACTAGAAAAATGTGAAAAGGTAGTCATTACATAATTTTTAAGTATGTTAAACTTCTTGAGACAGGTATTTTGATTGATTTGTTAATAAGAAAGTTCTGGATCAACTCTGTGCGAGGCTGGCATTTGGCATGAAAATTATGTTTCATCCTGGATTTTATCAATGATGGAGATATATTTAGAAACTATTCAGAAATATTCCTTTTGGTTGCTGTTTTCAGGTATTCAACAGGAGAGATCTGATACTATATAATCTGGTTTAAGAATGGTTTACATTAAATTCTTCTATCAGCACATCTCAAGCCCTAACACGTGTCTTTATAGGCAAGTCTTAAATATTATGATTCCCACAAATGCTGATTAGATACTATCCTAAAATTATCAATTTCTTGGATGTTTTTTTAATATCCCCAGATAGAATTCTATTTTTTTCTTTCTTCCAGAAGAAAATTAAGTATATCTTCTTCATACACACAGAAAACCAAAACTAAACAAATCACAAAGATTCACAAGTTCCCAGACACAAGCAACTCCGTTACTGTTCTCTCACCAGCACACATTGGCAACAATCAGGATGGCTGGGAGCCCTGTTTCTTTATCTTGTCCTTTGCAAGTTGGACTAAAAATGTAAGAAACCCACCCCATAATGATGTCATGGTGTCATCATGGGCAGATTCTTACTTATTTTCTGCCCATTTTTTGCTTGTTTCTCATTCTCCCGTGTCTAAGGAATACATTTATGAAAACATCCATAGAAACTACCTAAAAAACTGTTTTATGAGGTTTCTATAGGATGATGCCTAATCCTCAGAAGACAAAAGAGCTAATTATCCCAATGTTTATAAATTCCCACAACATGGTTCACCAGATATAGTATTTCCATTATATAATTGACTTCCAGCTGACCCGGTTAAGCATATTGTGAGAACCAATCCTGTATGTTTAGAACAGCATCAACTTGTCTTCATGAACCACTAAATATCTGAGATTGCAGTCCTAAATTTATTCATCAAAAATAAATCCCACAAAGGAATTTACTCCTTTAAAGTTTACTCCAGTAAGGAAGTATGGAAATGTTCCTTTTATGACATAACACAGCTTTACATCCCATATTTTTTTAAAAACCCCACACATTAGAAAGCTGTAAAAAGAATTACACCTTGAGCTCTGAAAGAGAACAAGGCATGTCCAGCCTACAAAAGTCTTTTATGATAACAAATGAGTCTTGCTGAATTGTTCTTCCTTCTTTTTAGCAGCAACTGATGAAACCATGTTTGCCAGGGCAAGAGAGGGGCGGGGGGGAGAGGAAAGAAAAAGAGCGGCAACTCCGTTTCCTTCTAGTCTGTGATTTCTCCATCTTTTCTCAGAAGTAATCCAAAGAGAAAAACACACCATGTTAAAGTTAATACAAAAATATTAACACTTCTATTCAACTGTTGTACACTGTTATATCTCTACATTATAACTCTTAATACTGTACAGCTATAACATAATAAAAGGTGCAATTCTTTTAAAAAATTCACACACTGCATATTTTTATTATTTTATTTAAGTATAAACTTTTTTAAACACTTTACATAAATTAACTCCTCTGAGACTAATATTTGATGTACAGTAAATTGTAATTCATATAAAAATCCATAAACAACTTGTCTCACATAATTTACAAAAAAATCAAGCTTCCTTTGCTTCTCTGTGACAAGAATTTTATTTGCCATTTTCCCCAAGGTAAATCCCATGATCACCGTAAAATCCATTACCAAATTTTGATTGTAGAATAAATTGCTTGTGCCAGTGTCCTTTCAAAAAGCAGCACTGTTAAAGCCATTGGGGTGTCCATACACAAAGAGTCTTGTCCCCTTCTTAACATGAACAGAGATTATATACCACATCCTAGGCAGAGAAAGGGAGTGAGCAGGAGAGAAGAGGAGGAGGAAGGGGGAGAAAGAAGAGGAGGAAAAAAGACTAATTCTTGTAAGCAAAAGTCAACAATTTAGTAATATTTGGAAACACTGTTATCGCTTTCTTTCTTAATTACTGGAATAATCAGCCAGCTGGAAACTCTTTAGATCTTTCTTTTTAGTACTTTCAGTCCAACTTGAGTGCAGCGATATGCATATGTAAACATATTCTTTAAAGCAGATCACCTTTAAGGTCATTCAGAAAAAACACAACTCCAGTTTTTCTTTTTAATATCATTCTTCTGGAAGGCTCTCCCTTTGTTGTAGAGTCCATTCAGATTGTGCTACAGAAAAATCTGAGCAAAGATGTATATTTAGGCTCAAGTAATAATGCAGCAAACTATTTGGTCTCCCCTCTTAGAAGACACTGGCACAGGGTCCGTCTCTTTGGCAGGCCAAGCTCAACCGATGTGTTACCTCTTTCCAATCTCACTTTGCCTAAGAAACTGTATATTGTTAGCACTGTCAGCTAATTCGGGGTATTGCTCAACAGAGAGTACATAGTACCCATCATATCCTTGAACTTTTCCAGCACTCAAAAGTTGCCTCTTTTCCCCTTCTGTCCATAGCCTGGCCCCTTCCTCTCCATCTCTCACTCGTTGCTGTTCTCTGGCCCAGGCATTGGATAGAGCCCTTTGCCTAGCCTGTTCTAATATCCGTGCCTTCTCCTCATCAAGTGTCATGCCATAGCGGACATGAAGAGCCAGTGCACCGTACTGCATTTCAACATCAGCAAACCTACGAGTCCTGCCATTCACTACAGTGGTGGACTGGGAAACTGTGACATTGATGCCATTCTCCAGTGCCTTCCGGCCACTCGTCAATCTCAGCGTGCCCAGGTCACTCTCAGGTGAAGTGGTTTTAATGAAATAATGCGTGTCCTTTCCCTCAACAGTGAAGTGCAGGTTTTCCAGGTAGTATGCACTATTTAGAACAGCTGCCACTTTGATACAATCCTCATTTGCAATGTTAAGCACATTGGTCTGTACTTTGCCTTGATTGACAGCAAGCATTACTCCTTTTCCAATCAAAGATTTCACAGTTGCAAACCACAACCAGGATTTCTCACTACCAGGTCTGCGTTTGCTGATCTGGACTTCTGCCATCTTTCCTAGGGATAGGAAAGCCTTTGCTTCCCTTGCCACTTCTTGTTGCACTCCAGAAATCGGCTGAAAACAAGAACAGACAGATTTTTTTTAACAAGCCTATAAATTCCAACAGTCAAGCATTTATTGGCATGGTGCCTGCAGCTGACAACATGATATGCCACAATGACACTGCTGTAGCTAATTGAATTCACAGACTGGATTCTACTCTTATAAGTTCTATGTTGCTTGATATATTTCAATATTTATTACCATTTTTGATTAAGAAGTTTAAAAAGTAGCACTGAATCACTCCAAAGAAAAATTCAGTTAATCAAACTATTCCTTATTGTGATTATTAACCAATCAAAATAAAATTAGAAACATTGAATGCTATGCTTCACTACTTTTTTATATCAGTCTTTATTATGTTAATTTACATACCATGAAATAGTACAAAGATAAAATATTGTCCAGATAGAAAGATGAATGCAATAAATTGATTTGTTAAAGAATTAAAAACAAAGACCTCTTTGATGCATACTTATAAAGTAAATAATTGCCAAAATAATTATTACCTGTATTCCTGTAAGTAATTGTCTAGCGCTTTCCTTTAGTGAGTTCCTCATTGCAGAAATAAAAGGAGGTCTACCATGAGAATTTTATGTATTATCTATTTATTATCAGGCATTTTTATATGCTATATAACTTTATCCAGAAAGGCAATGTAAGTTCCGCCCTGAAATCTCTGAACTTTCGTATCTTCACACATAAAATGTACCAGATGCAGAAACTTGTGATAAACTTCGCTACAGGAGAGCAGTGTCCGTACCCTGGGGCTGCAATGGGATGTGGTAGTAGCTTTAGACTACTACTATCTCTTTACCTAATCTATCTCACAGTAATACACTGCATTTTCAACTGGTAGATCCGTGAAATAATTTTCTCCACTAGCTTAAATATTCTACATCTTTAATTTCAAAACCTTTGCCTTGCTTTTGATTTAGCAGGAAGTGTCCGGATATACCATTAGGATACAAAGGTTTATTTTGGATATTCATGTCACAACAGAAATTCAATTCTAAATTGTTATGAGGGTTTAAGCTATGAAAGTTTCATTCAGTGCTGGTGGACTTTCAGAAGTTTTAAATATGCATGCAGATGCATACAATGCGAGTTTCTTCTCTATTTCCTTTCTTGTATCCTCTTTTGTGACTTCATTTTGTACTTATTCCCTCCTAATCTCTCCTGTCCACTGTTATGATAATGCCTTCGGGAGTCTGCCTTCCTTCATTCTCTCGACACTGTGCACTGTGTCTTTGTGCTCCCTTTACATACTTCAACAGGGAAACATACTTCAACAGGAATGTTGTTTGATGTGCATGACCCCAACAATAAAAGGCCTCAATGATCTCATTGTCTCATTTTGCCTATACTGTATTTGATCTTGAACAAGATCTGAAAGAACTTGCAAAATGAAGAAATGAGCTATGAGTAAGAAGGACAATAGGAGCAAGTTGCAATTTTCTCTACAACATTTTTACATTAGAACTTCAAATGTATTAAATAAATACACCAGATAACTCATCCCAAGATTTATCCATTTTGGGAAAAGGCCCTGGATGAATCCTTCATATCACTTATGTTAGTTTTTGTATATAGAGGAAAGAAATTATACATATTTTTATAATGATAGGACTAAGATTTCTGCTGCAAAAACATCAACACAATGTTTCTGGATTTATGTAACATGAAATTATTTTGACTATTTTAATAGCCTGGTAAGTCACAGAGATCCTTTGGAATACACCTGAAAGGTTAACAGCTATTTAACGTTTGTCATTTATTGCTGGTACTGAGAATTTGAGGGTAAATGGATTTTTGATTTCTGAATAAAATTTATAATTGCTATTTTCCTAAATGCTACATATAATTTTCTATTTTACATTTCATAGATTTTTGTAAATGATTTAGTTTTATACTTCTGTTTGGCAATATACAGTATTTTTAAAACAAGGAGTTTTATAGAGTTTGGGCTCTATATAATGTAATGCATTTTACCTGTGGTGATTTTATATTCAATATTTTATCTTCACATATAAAACACGGTTAATATTAAAGGCAAGTAAAATTGTACTGCTGTACAATATGCATAATTTATGTCACCTGTTATTCTGTTTCTTTCACATTCTATTTTTTATTACATTGTTCACTTTTAGCCTGGAGGCAGGGTGCTGCTATCAATCCAATCTCTATAGCTTCCACTGGGAATGTTATAATTTGGAGAAAAAAAGGATTTTAAAATACTATTATTTATTGATTAATCATTTCCTCCCTTTCACTTCAGTTTAGAAAATGTTAAACTTAAGCATAGTCTTTAGTTATTGGACAAAAAATTCGCTACAGAATTATCATCTGCTATATAGTTTGGGACAAAAATTCGCTACAGAATTATCATCTGTTATATAGTTTGGGACAAAAGTGTATCAAGAAACATCTCTACAATATGTTTTAATTTTTTAAAAATTCAACGTATGCCTCTGAGGATTTTTCAATACTCTAATAGAATCTTTGATTATATTTTGTTGCAGTTTAATTTTCCTTAATTTTTTCTTACCGGTACATCATCCCATTGCTGACTCTTCACAAGTTCATAGGAGGGTTCAGTTAAATCAAATTTAGGCACAGGAAAACCTGGAATCGCATTGTGTAGATGAAAACCAAATGTCACCAGCCAACTGTTAACATCTAAAAAGCAATTATAAAGTAAGTTAGAAAAACGTCACAGGTCCCTCAATATGATTGAATTTAGTCCAGCATAATTTGAATGAACGTCGGTGAACTGGATAATGTTCTGAGCTTTAAAATATATTTGGAGGAGAAAACCCATGGCAGGGCTGTAGTTTATTTGTTTAAAGGTTGTCCTCATTTCTATACAACCAATGACCCAGAGAAAGAAAGGTAGTGAAGCTATTTTTTAAATGTGCTATTTATACAATCCAGAATAATCTGAAACAATAATCTATTATTCTTTGGATCAGAGTGACTAATACTACAGATTATTCCATTTGATCCACATAATTTCTTTATGAATATAAGGTTATCTACTTAATAAACATAGGGAGAGCACTAGATCCTCACATCCCATGAATTCAACTATTACAAGACAACGACGAACAAAAGAAACTACAGGATACTATGAACATGTGATCATGACTATTGCAAAAAAAAAAAGTATTTGGACATCTTTTAAACAAAAAAGCCTCTTTAGTGAATTAATAAGATCTTAAAGATCCTAATTTGGAATATATTTGGCCTTCTGTTCCAATTATATAATTCCACAGTGCGACTGCGACTTATTCCTAAATGTTACTGCAATGTAGATATATTAAGCAAGAATGTACGGGTAGCATGATTCTCTCTAGTATATGGTAGAATCATATAGCTGTGTTATAATTAGGTAAATAAATTATGCAAATAATTCTTTGTGAAAAAGGGAAGCATAGTTCTTAGATACTGAAAGCAGTTGGCATTAATATTTCAAGTGATTTACAATGAAACTGAATCCATTTCTTTGAAAGAAAAGAAATTTCAAAAGAATATAATGGTGTCCAAATATATATTTATCAACAAAATACAAGAATATTGTGAATTAAGTTTTTGGATATAAAAATACTTAAAACATTAAAATACCAGATTTCTTAGTTTAAGGCCTTTCTCTTAAGTACTTGAAAACGTAGCAGAGCTATGTAAATCAAAAAGCACTACTATTTAAACTACAGATAAACCTACAACCATAAATAGCAAGAAGGAATGTTTGCACATTATTTTTCCCCACTGACACATGACTGCTTGGAAAACTTTCCTTTTAAAGATCCAAGGTGTTATCATGCAAGCAAGAAATCCTAGTATGCTTCCTAGATGTATTGGCCATCTGGCAAAATAGCACTCCACTCATAATATACAATAAATTTGCAGACACAAACTGTTTCCATAGTAACCATTTAGTCAAACGGAAACATCAAAACCCCATTTTCTTTTGAATCCTCAAAGTAAAATATTCTACAGAGACAGGAAACAAGGCCTATTATGAGGATTTTTGATAAGTCTTATTGTCTATTAAGTCACTACATCTATCATTGGCTACAATGAAATTCTTCCCTGGGAAAAAAGCGATCATCCTGAGTACTTTCTATAGTCACAAGATCTCAGACAGATCTAATTAAGAAAAATGATATAATTATGTACTATTTTACCCAACTGTGTATATTTCTCACATGTGAAGTAAGGTAGAATACACATACATTTTTACCTTAATAAAGTATATTCCTACTCATATAAAGAGTATAGTACATTGCTATCAGATACTTTAATTCCAAGGTGATATACATGTATAATGTAATTTAATAAAAACAGTAGAGAATTGTACTTTATTAAATGTACATATTTACCTGTAATGTAATCTTTCACATCATGTATTCTGCTGGCTGGATTGTTATTTCTAAACATGTACAGGTTAAAAGGAGCTGGATCTTTCCCTATTTTTTTCCAAATTTCAATATCAGGTGTAGTCCAACGCCCTGCCAATATGTCATAATCTCTTTGACCAAAATGAATTAGTTTGGTTAGTGGGTCATAAAGACCTCCATGGAATCCTATCACCAATTGGAAATCAAGGTTAGAATCAAAATAGATTTCGCCATAGGCAGTGTACTGAATCTGCTTCAGCATTAGTCCATTACTACTGAAAACAGCCAGTGGGGTTCCAGTATTGTCTGAGGCGATGTAGAACTCATCTCCGCTACTAATCTCCATGGCGAATAAATGTCCTTGCAAGTCATAATAGAGAGAGGTGATTTCAGAGCTTGAGTGATTATACACATGAGTTATTCTTGTTGGATATATGAGATCTGCATAAAAAAATTGAAGATGCTGTCCCAGACTGGTTTTACTGGAAACACGTCTTCCAAGTCCATCATAACGATATATCACTGTCCATCCACTGCCTTTGCTATAAACTCTGGTAAGAAGGCCCTTTGAACTGTATTCAAATATCTCAGTGCCCCTCTGTCGCAGAAATCCATCTTCATCTAACCGGTATTGAACATCACCAAGTCGAGTGATTCTGTCTCTCAGATCGTATCGCAGTGGTGTCAATCGAGCGCTATTACTTGGATTCAACAAGTGGAGATTGCCATTCAAATCATAGTTGTAGCGCCACATTATTTTCTCATTAAGGTAAACTGTCTGTAGTTGACCATCAACATCATATTCATAACCATACTTGGTAGTGTTAGCAAATGGGCCAATTTTAATTTCTCTTTTAGTTACTCGGCCCATGTTGTCATACTGAATTGTAATCCAGTACATAAGCGAACGGAATATTTCATACTGAATTTCTTTTATGCGACCATGAGCATCGAAGTGTTTTGTGTAAGTCATTACAGCTGTTGAAATTATCTGATTAATATCATAATAAATAACCCCAAATTTTCCAAACTGCTCAACTTTTCCAGATATGTCATCAAACTGATAGAGATCAATAGGCAATGGAGTTTCATTGATAACACCTTGCATGCTAGTCACTCTGAAGCTATTGTCATAGCTGTAGTCAAATCGGGCATTTACCATTCCATCTTCACTAAAGCGGAAAATCTGCCTGTCAATCAATGGACCAATTTGCCTGTATCTAATGGTGCAAATAAAGCCATCACTCTGGAGGTTTACTGTTTTCAGAACTCCTGCTGTCTCATCATAAGTAAAACTCACTCTTGTGCTATCATATAGAATTTCAGAAAGCCTAGTCTGCCTTCGGTATTTGAACAAGACTCTCCGGCTTGTGCCCAAGAAAGCAGTTTGTAACAGCTGTCCTTCTTCATTATAGTCCATGATGACAGAGGCATTGCTTTCTGGAGGATTGTAGATGTTCCGATAGTAGCCAATAGAACGGATAGTCTGCATAGTGTGGCGAGCTACACTGGGCATAGTTATTGCAGAAAGCCGATCCAGTAAGTCATATTCAAAGATGTACTGCCGTTGGCTATGCAGTAAGAGAACCATTGACTGAAAAAGAAAACAGAGTTTAATCAAGTGCCAAAACTGTTGGTAGACTAGCAACACTGTTGTTGGTTTTTTTACTAAATCATCATTATTCAAATTGAGTAATTCTTGACCTTACATATTGGTAATTGCCTAATTCATTTGGATACTTAATTGTAAGAGGATCTATAATGAGTTGCTCCAGATTCCTAATGTGTTCTTGTTGTGACTGAGTCATCCTTTTATCAAGTACTCAATGCCAAACAGCAGATTGTCAATGGACTGGGATAAGTCATGTTTAATACCAACAAAAGTGAGGCTGTCTTAAGCCAGCAACTCAAGAAGGGAACAACATATGGAGGAGACAATTTCACTCCTGTAATTAGAGATAATTTACTGAGAATTTTACTAGCCTGAAGATCCCTGAACCTCCTCTTTTATATCTATTTGTCAGATGGGTGAAGCAATTGGCTTGTTATTTACATCAAATTTTGCAGAGTTAATTAGTCACCAAATGATTCCGTTTGTAAAGCTTTGGCATTACACATCACTACCACTGTTATTTTATATTACTCACATGAAGATGTATAAAACTCTCAGCATCTGTCACTGTCGGTAGCTATTTCCACCTAAGGCAAATTTTGCTCTGTCCCACTAAAGGACATCAAATTAAATAATGATAAAAGACTTCTTATGCTTTGTTCAGTATTGCCATGCTAGGGAGTATATAATTAAGTATGCAGTACTGGTTTAATACCATATTTCATTTTGGACAATACCCCCCCCCCCAATTCTGGGCCAAGAATAAATTTTGCTGGACGAATATGAGGAAAACACATTAGTGTTTGTGTGCATGTATATGTGTGTGTAAGAGACAGAGAGACACATATCATTGTTTAAATTGTTACGTTTACTGTATGCTGCAGTTTAGAACTCTTTCAGAAGTTTGACTTGAAAGTGAATATACTGTTCTTTTTTTGGTGCAAAGTGAAAAAAAGTTTGGAAAATGTTTTTAGATTCCCTTTTCAGATTTAGGGTAGCAAAGCTACAGCTGTTTTTATTATCCTGTATTATAAAATTCAGTGTTTTTATTTGTGTTAACAGACATTTTAAGGGTAATTTCATTTGAAAAAATATAATATTAAACAAACAATTATTACAATATTGAGAAAACTGTTAGGTTAACATGACAAGAGTATCTCCAAATACACTGATTCTGGTTGCCACTTAAATGTGCTTCAACCTCATTTAAATCCTAGAAATGTATAATCATTCTCCATGATTTCAACGACATAATTAAAATTCCATGAAATTGTATCCACAGGCAACAACCTAGTAAATTCCAGGAAATCAAATTTATCTTACATACTGTCTATCTCAAAATCAGTTTTCTGGGATGGATTTTCCTTAAACACAGTGCAACAGCGAGGATGTGGGCTAGGATCAACGAGATCAGGGTTCAAATGCCCACAAAGTTAGAAAGGCTTTGCAAGGTTGTTGTAAAGATACAACAGACTACGGGAATGAACTATAAAATCGTATGTGTTACTTTTAGATCTTGGAGGAAAGTGTGCGCATAAACATGGATATCCCTTCTCTGTTGAAAACTACAGCAATCATTTTTAAAATTTTATGCAGAAATAATTCATTAATAGAACTGCAAACCAAAATTCCAACTGATAGTTGAGTACCTTTTCAAGATACGTGTAACTCCATGTTTTACCATCGGCAAATACTCTAGATACAATCCTTCCCTGTCCATCATATTCTACTTTTTCACTAGTGGTGCCTCGTTGAATGCTACCAATTTGACCTGTAGATGAATAGGTAACATTGACAGCCATAAGCTTGCTGCTTGGGAACCAGAGAGTTGGATGTCCTGAAGTATCATAGGCGATTCTCAGTAGAAATTTACGGTGATCATCATAAATCTTCTCTGTCTTTGAAGTCCGATCAAAGTCAACTGAAAGGAGGTTCCTACCATTAACCTTTTATGAAACAAATAAGACAACAAAATAAATAATGTGGGGGGGCATTGAGCTGCTTATTATTTCTTTATAGAATCGGCCACTGTTTGAATACCATTGTTTAAAGATCATTTACAATGATTGATTTTCTTTGTCAGTAAACTAATTTAGCAGCTTCATGGCATAATAGCCAGGGATTAGGTTGCCATTTTAAAAGGTTTCATTAAATAAAGATGCACTGACATTTATTCAAAATGTTTTCAATTAATGCTGATAGAATTTAGTTAAATGTTAATATAATTCAACAATATATAAATTGAGAACTTTTATAATAACAAGATTTACAGAGGAAATTATGAAGATATAGCAGAATTATCACTATAATAATGAAAAATCAAAATAAAAGGCCAACAAATATGTTGATGAAATGTAAGAATTGTTTTTCAAATAGAGCATCAAAAATAGACACTAGCAATTCTTTCACACAATAAAATTAGCTTATTTTATAGGCAAGAAAATTTGAATGTTCATTTATTTTCTAATTTTCTAAGATGTATTATATTACATATAGAATATAATATAAAGAATGTTCTGAAAGAATTTTTCCGGCTAATGGATCATCTGAGCTGCATTGCTCGAAGCCAGAAAGAAATATTTAAACTCTGAGAAAAGTAATATTCTTAAAACAGATAATAAATTATTCAGACTTTCATAAATAAAAATGAATTTTGATATTTTGACCTAATAGCCAAGGACTGTAGAATTATCTAGCCAAGTGCCGTATTTTTTTTTAAAAAAAACCTCACTTATTAAATATTGATAAATTCTACAGCAGAAGACATTTACAAATAAATATCATTAGGAACAGGAAGTTGGATACTTTCTGCAATTCACTGAAGCAAGAAGCAATGAAAAGTAATGCATTTCAGTTATACAAAAAAAATCTTATAATACATAGTATAAAGTATAAGCATTTATATTTTTTCTTAGAAAAAATGAGTTGCCTTTTAAATTTCAATTCTGTTATATTCCATAATTTTATTGTCTGTTATAAGTTTGCAGCTCTATTTTTCATTTAGTGTCAGGTTTTACTATGTCAAAATCCTATAAAGACATCTGCTATATTTAGAAAACAGAATTCTACTGAAAAATTGATTAATGATTCATATCATTAGTTCTGGAACCTATCAGGAGAAAGATGGTAAGATCTGTAAACTAAAATATATACTCTGGTAGATAGTCTAGAGATACAAAGAATGATTTTTGCTAGGCAATAGAAACAAAGGTCCAAAGTTTTCTGATCATATTCCAGAAGTTTTTAAAAGGAGAACATTTTAACAAGGACGGTGGATTTCTAGTCTTTAATTATCTGAATGCAGACAGAAAAATCTATTCCAAGTTGGGGTCCCGCTGTTCAAAATCTTTTTCAATAATCCTCTAGGCAACTGTAATTTGATTGAAGTATTCAAAAGTGAGGGTCAATAAGAATTGTTTGCAACATATTTCTTTTCATCAGCCTGTTTTGATAAGAAATGTTTTTGAAAGCTTTCAAAGTATATGTGCATTGTATAGGTGCATGCTTTTCTGGAAACGGCAGAAAAGCAGTAAGAAAGAGTAAATCATAGGTATAAAATAAGAAAAATGCCACAGGTAAAAAGGAGTATATCTAAATCAAGGTTACCCTAAACTGTTCACAATTGCTCTCCATATACTTTTATTCTTGCAAATCACTCTTGCTTTTAGCACATTTGTGCACTACTTCTTTACACTCACAACTTGTCTCTTTTTTAGGACCTTACACCCACTCCATCCAACTACAATTTTCTCAGCCTTCCAGTTGCTCTTGATCCATTCATTCTTCCTTCAGATATATTTTCTATAATTGGACCCTCATTCAATTCCCCCCCCGATGAAACCATCTTACCAACCTTCACTTTGTACTAGTCACTGACATCTGTATTCACATTCTTTTGACACTCATTAATTCTTCACCTACCACCTTTTGTTTTACCATACATTTATTTGACTATCTCATTCCTACTGCATTCAATATATTTTTATGTTAATGGCCTATCCAAAGTCCAGTTTCCACACATCAAAATAGTTAGAAGCCAGTTCTTATACACAATTAAATTTATTTCATATTATATGCAACATTCATCACGTGCAAAATAATACATACTATCTATTTTTCTTTCTATCAGCGCTTGTATCACTTAAAATGTTACTATTCCTTTCCCATTTTTAGCAAACTTTCACCAAGATCCAAGTCAATTAATGTTACTGTGATTCAAATCCTTACTCAAAGTATAAAGGTAGAAGAGGGGGTGTTTTTACCCCTTACTCACACAATGGCACATCAAGACAACATCCTATTTGCAGCTATCTTTTGCAGTATGTTGCTATTAATGTTCTCTCAGCAGCACTATTTGCAGAGACCTTTCCCTTAAAAGCAGCCATTGGTATACAATTCATTAGAGTAACCTCCACATTCTGTGGTACTATTGTCACTTCCACACAGTGAGCATAATTCTCACTTAATTCCAGGCAACTTCCAAATCCTCTTTCCATATATTCACTTCCATTCATTCTTCTGAGAGATTAATTTATATTCAGCCAGCTTTTCAGATACAACTCATAAATTTAGTTCCTGTAGTCATATACTTACTCTCATACATTTACTTCTTTTCTTTCATGCCTATTTTTTTCTTGATTCACTTTTGATGCTTTTAAATAATGGCTTGTCCCACATTCATAACTTTTCATCTCCCCTATATTCTTCACTAATGTCTCAGTTTGTAGTAATAACAATTACATCATTTACATCAATTACATCATTTACTTCCCCTATGCATTCTGCTTCAATGACGTTGAAAACTGACTTTTTTGTAAATGCATGTTCACCAGAATCTTTCATCCTTTGATGTCCAAATGGCAGTAACATTTTTTCTATACTCTATTGCCTTTTTCTATCATCTATTCATGTCACCATCATATAACACAGGGGTGTCAAACTCAATTTCATTGAGGGCCACATCAGGATTGGATTTGACCTTGGAGGGCCAGTCGGGACGTGGCCATGGTGGGCATGACACAGGACCGTATATCCGCAGACATGGTTTTATAAACTTATAAAAATAGGGAGGCGTACATTTCTGTGATTTTGTTTTTTTAATACTTACTTGATCACCTTATGAGACAGACACCAGAGCAAGAAACTGACTCCATAGGAAGACTAGAATTACAAAATTATCATAGGATACAGTAGCAGAATCCTGCAAGCCTGAAAGGTAAAGTATTTTATTTTTCCTCCCTTTTATAACCTTCTGAGTCTGAGGCTCTGTTTTGGGCCTGGAAGGCTTCCTGGAGCACTCCAGAGGCTCAGTTTTGGGCCTGGAAGACCTCCCAGAGGACTCCAGAGGCCAAAAGTGGTTGCGGGAGTGGAGTACTGCGGGCCGGTCCTTCGCTGTTTCCAGGGCTGCCCTGCAGGCCAGATCTAAGCACCTTGTGGGCTGGATCCGGCCTGGGGGCCTTGAGTTTGACACCCCTGATCTAACACAATATTTTCCCCCTGGATTGCATTCATTCAATATGTTGCACAATTTCTCCAAACCTTATGTCTTATTGTCATTCACTGAAAAATAATATGTAATTCTCATCAACCTAGGAATTTTACATTCAGCAACTTCAACAACTAATATGACATAAATTCATACTTTCTCGTATTCATTTAAGCCTTTTTATTACCATAATTAAAACCTCCCTACTTGTACTTATCAACACCATTCCATTCTTAATTTCACAGGCATATATAACATCACTTTTCTTTTCATTTGTTAATTTATGCCTTTCCCATTTATGCTTTTAGGTTCCAGTTTGCAATCTTCCATATGCCATGGCTATGACTAGATGGACTCATGGATACTGACCTCTGCTACCTACCATGGTATTGGTAAATTGAGGTTTTTTCATAGAACATTCAAATGACATTGAGACAGTGCTGATTAGGTTACCGGTCTTACTAACATCTTTCCATATGTAAGAGCTCCTGCTAAAACTAGGACACTGCAGGTCAGGTTTTAAATACTGAAGATTTTGGACAGCATGCTACAAACACAGACAAAGCCCAATTATTTCTCAAGCATGCTTGAAGTCCTTTGGTATGAAAGCTAGTATCTCTAACATGGACACTACAAACCAACATACTACAGGGAGAGCCCACATTTCATAAATGCAATGAAATGAAACACACCTAGGGTTATAAACTTCATTTAAAAAAAAGAAATTATAGAGTTGATGACTACAGCTTAATGTTTAAGATTAACCTAAAGCAGTTATGAACTCATCTAAAATTATCTGCAATAAAATATAGGGTTGTATAGGAAGGATTTCATATTTAGTGTGTAATGCTAATGGTAAAAACCGAGGGTTATAAATCTGGAAATACATAGAACAATATGAATTAAGATTCTTGTCTGAGGCATTGGTAACTTTAAATTATATTAGCATGGATTATTCCTTTTTCTTTTTATTGTATTGGTTTTAGAAGACTTGCTAAAAGAAAAAAAAGTTCATTTGAAGCAATGAAAACTGTCACTAGGTTTTCTGTACTATTCATCTTAAACTAAAAATGCATTAGAGATGTAACTTACTCTGAGCTTACGGCCAAACACATTCACTTTGCCTTGTGCTTGTTCTTTTCGAAATCTCCACTCCACTAAATTCTGTCCATTTTCTCCAGGAAGAGTCATATTTCTTTTTGCTACAGTTGGATTGGCTGTACCTGCTAAAACATGTGGTTCTGTTTGGTAGTGTGTATCCAGGCCACTGGCATAGATGATTCTGAGAGACCCATCATATCCAATCTGGTAGCTATTTCTTAACTGATCTGAAATGAAACCCAACAAATATGTATTTCTAAACTAAGATTTTTCATACAAAAGTATTGATAACACAAACTAAATCAACATTAATGCAACATTCAGTTGCACTTAAAATACAAGCATTTTAATTTTAAAACATTTAAAACATTAAAATTTAAATTTTTTGGTTATGACCTTCCAGCTTTATTTGACTTCTTGATGCATATTCCAATGTATGACAAATATATGCTGTAAGAAGCATTATTTTTACATCTAGATACATCTTTAGAATCATTTTAGAAATAGAATATATATAAAAGGTTTTAATCAATATTAACTAAATATTTTTTAAACTTGTACTTGCAAATTGCATCCACAACTAGTGAAAGTGTAATAATAAAAAATAAAGACACAATCATAGGGTTTATAACTTTATTCAGGTATGTATATTATAGAAGATTAAGGCTTTAACCCTATACCTATACAAAACACAACTAGCTAACCATCTTTTCAGGCTAGTTTTCATCACAACTTGTAATAAATATAAGAGTGTTTTTTCTTTTAATTCATTTTTTTCTCTTGAAGATTATTGCTTCATTTTAATTTGTTAACATACCTTGGACCATTGTATAGAAAGAATCAATTGAGGATAGATTTGAAGTGATGCTGACATCATCTTCTCTGCTAGATGATTCAATGTCTACAGTAATAGCCCTTTCCATTTCTCCATGTAGATTAGTGACCACTCCAGTTGGAAATGTGACATTGGTCAATCTGCCTTCACTGTCATAGCTAAAACAATTTACACAAACAAACAAACAAACAAACAACAAACAGAAGCAAGAATGGATTGTTTTTACTCACTGACTCAAACTAGAAATTTCTGCTGATAATACTGTGAGGAATTTTGAGGTTTTACACCTGTATTATGCACAATGAAAAAATGAAGAATTCGTTGAATTTATTGAAAGCTTTTTCAATATATAAAGGAAGTTTGGTAGAGGAAAAAACAAAGGCTCTCAAGTCTGCATAGATGTCTCTTTGGAGTGTGACCAAACCCTACTGCAATCTAATTTGCTATTTAAAAGTAGTATATTTATATGGATAAATTGTTTTATGTTCCAAATTTGCTTTCTATAATAACGGTAAATTTAATAATAATGTTACATCTAGTGGTTTTGATTTTTTTCTTTTTAATTTAGCATGGGCCTTATCTGTTTATGAAGAGAGTGAACTTTGTTCATGTACATTCCTGACAGCATCACATTCTTAATGATACAATAAGCTGTGATAGGAGTGGTAATATCGTAGGACCATTGTGATGCATACACTGGGAACAAAAAATTGAACGGAAAAAGATAAAATTCTTAATATAAAAGGAACAAGTGGTACTTGTAACTAAATATTACAGTATCGAATGATCCTATTCACTGTTCACTTAATCTCCTTTTCTTTCATGATATGTTGATTTCAATACTGCATGTGTTTATTTCCTGAGTGATCTGTGTACTCAATATCCTTATACCTGGATTGATATTAATAAATATCCTTTGTGGGGATAGTTTGATAAAGCAATAATATACATACAGTATCTTGAAATCCAGAAATAGAGAAAATGGCATGATATGCAGGAACTGGTCACCTTCTTTTGTGCATAATTTCATATATTTATTTTCAAGTATTTAATAATATTTCTTTAAAAGAAGTCATAATAAATGTTATCATTTGCAAATTAGTACAGGGGTTTCTTGTAAAATCTCTGTTACAAAATAACTTTTAGCAGATTGCATATTTAAGCTGTATATTAGGGAAAACTCCCACTTTTATCTGTAGTGCTCTTCAAGTAATTCTTTGCCCCACATAGAATATTTAAGTAAAGTTAGCTTTCTATAAATACAGAGGTTAAAAAACACAGAATAGGCAGGCTGATATTGGACACATGCTTATTTTGAGAGTTTATTATGAAGAAATAAAGAAATATCAGCAATGTGCCCTCTCATTCTCATCGTTGTCCCTACATTTTCAAGTAGGATGATGAGATGATTCATGTTACCTGCTATTGAAAAGCAGCACACAAAGGTTAAGTACCTGATGTACTGTTCTCAGTCACACACAGATTATCGAAGTGTTGTCCAATGGTGGGATTCAAATTTTTTTATGACTGGTTCTGTGGGCATGGCTTGGTGGGCGTGACAGTGGAAGGATACTGTAAAATCTGCAGTCAGAGGTGGTATTTGCCGGTTTTCTGAAAATTTCCGCTACTGGTTCTCCAGAA
>AZIM01001701.1:33966-48565 GCA_000516915.1 Ophiophagus hannah
AATAATAATAATAATAATAATAATCATATAAATTTGGAAAACTTGGTCAGCTTTGTACTATGTGAACCCACCCATGTGGTTAGTATATGATTTAATGTACTGTAATGTGAAAACTCAGAAAAATAAGTTGATTAAAACCAATCTAAATCTGTTGTATAATACAGCCATAGTGATATAATAAAATGAACCTGAAGTAAATCATAATAATTATGTTTTAACAGCTACTTATTAGCTTTTCATATCTGCACATTTTAAATAGGTATTTGCAATCGCATGGTGTATATTGATGTAATGATTTATTCTAAATTGCCAATATTCTAATATGAAGTTTTAGGGCTGAGCATGAACAAGTATTACCTATTTCCTTGCTTATTTGCAATAATATTTTGTGTCATAGCATCTGCAAAGAGCAGAGACATGAAACAGCTACTGTCTCACAAAACCAAACAGTACTATTTTTGTATCCATTGCCTCAAAGCTAGTAAAGCATAAGTATTATTGTCAAGAGGGGTTTTTTTTTGTTCCTTTTAAGTCAGTTTTTTGCAACTACTTGGACAAGTCCCTGAGTTTTCTTGGGAAGGTTTCTCAGAAGTGGTTTGCCAATGCCTCCTTCCTAAGGCTGAAAGAAAGTGACTAGCCCAGTGGCCCAGGATCACCCATATGGCTTTGTGCCTAGGCTGGGCTAGAATTCAGTCTCATGGTTTCTATTCTGATGCCTTAACCATTACACCAATCTGACTCTTTTCATTTGCAGCATTGATGCTGGAAATTTTAGTTACTGTCAAGCTACTGAAAATTACCAATCACATGCAAATCTCTCATAGCACTCTTTACTAATCAAGAATTTTAAGTATACTGTATATCAGGGGTCTCCAACCTTGGCAACTTTAAGACGTGTGGATTTCAACTCCCAGAATTCCTCAGCCAGCTCCGGCTGAGGAATTCTGGGAGTTGAAGTCCACCCGTCTTAAAGTTGCCAAGGTTGGAGACCCCTTCTGTATATAATACTATATATACCTATTACAGTTTCTCCAACATTTTTGAACAATGAAATGAGGTAAAATTTTGATATTCTGCAGATTATTCCCATGGCAATGTTACTTTTCTGTCATTATGACACCTGGACATGCATTGTTTCTAGTGTATGGATAAAAAAATATAGTGATCCTGAAAAGATTTATGTATAACATATAGTTCATGGACTACTGTATTTAATGCATTCCAACAGAGAACCTCAGAACAACTGAAACTTTTATCTGGGTTTTTAGCAGTAAGGTTAAGTGACAATTCAGATTCAACAAGACATTTTGGGGATTAATATAGGGACTCTAGACTATATGAAGGGAGAGTCTGAATTGTCTGCCAGGAATTCCCTCTTTCAGAACACCAACCTGCCAGTCCCCAATAGAATTCATCCATCAGGAAATAGAGTTGGGTCCTTCTGCATCTCAGTTAACTAATTTAAATGTCAGTTCAAATATTACTGCTGAGGACATAAAACTCAATCAACTAAGTGACTTACTATGTTTATCTTGCCCATCTGTTGGAAGAAAATATCATGTATTTTACTATGGCATCTCAGTGTTGCTGAAATTGTATAATCAGTATGACAGCATGTTTAATGAAAGGGTCTAACCTTTTCTTGACATGGGAAGGATTTCCTGCAGTTTAAGATTTTTCACTGGAAATAAAATGTGAATTAAGTTTTTAATGTGACTGATACATATTTAGTTAGAAAGTTTTGCCTTCAAATAGCTGTTTATGAATCTAATTTGCAATGAACATAAATCTGTATTTTATTTTTAATCTTTATTTTCAACGATAGCTAATAATAAAGCAATAAAAATAAGCATCTAAAATATGAACAAAAATTAAAAGAATAGAGGACTAGAAAAATAATTAAAATTATGGTCCAGATATTAACTAAATCATAAAAGTTTAACTGTGCATAAGAATCTCCTCAACTTAATTGTATTCCATCTACTCTGTTGGTTGCTCTCCACAACATTTGAACATAGGCACAATTCTCTACTAGGATTCCAGGCCCCTAGAACAGGTGACATTTCCTCCATCTCCAAACTTAAAACAATGATGGTGACAAAATTATATTCCTTCAAATATGGCAGTATTAGATTAAAAAAACCAAACAAACAAACAAATCCAAAGCACCCCAAATCAACAGACAGCAGAATTTCATGGAGGAGATTATTATTTTAGAGACATTGGGAACTCTTCCCAAGTAGTCCTGCATTCTGATGTGGAATAAGTCACACCAGCTTAGCATGCTGTATATTTATGTATACCTGTGTTTTTCTGTGAACCCAGATTGCCTGCTTAGAGTTCTTCACTAAGATGCAAAGAGCTAAACGTTGGAAAATAAGTCAAACCAGAATTCAGGACAAGGTATAAGGGCTTCCTTTCTTGGCACTAGACTTCATAAGATCAGATGTATAGTTTCTAGGTCCTCTTGGATACTATACTGGTGCTGGAAAGCCACATTATATTAGTGGCAAGATGTACCTTTTATCAGTACTAGCTGATATAGTAGGTACGCTCATTCTGCAAGGATAGAGTTTGCAAGTGCTTTTTTAAAAAAACTGGCGTTATAAAATAGTTTTGAAACTCCAATTGCTCCATAATGCAATAATTTGGATGATGAATGGTACTTGTAGGAAATAAGAAACCAGCTGTACTGGTTAACAATTGCTTCATAGTCAAAGTCAATGTGCTCAGTATGGCATATAAAATCTTATATAGCTGGGGACCAGGTTACTTGAAGAGTTGCTAATTCCTATATAGCTTGCACCACACTTTTTGCTAATTCTGTTTTTTCTATTGTGAGAACAATTCGCTATTGTAATTGTTATAGTTCTGGAAGGGACTTAACATATTTTACTGAGATCTCCTAGTGTTCTAAAGAGTTATTTAGAATTTTTAAGGCCTTCTTAAGTGGGCTTTAATGGCTTTTTACTTTGGCTTTTATATCAGTGTTTGTAAGCTGCCAAGAGCCACAAATGGATTGGGCAGCACATACTTTGTAAAAGAAAAAAGTAAAAACAGAATATGGTTTATCTGAATAGTGAAATAGGATCAAAGCAAGATTTTATTTTCATTTGATCAATACATACTTTTCCATGTATTTTGACTTAATTTTATATTTAGCTATTGGAATATATCAATTCACAATGCACCTTTTTACCACAAAATAATATAAATATTTCATGTTATTTAAACATGTGGATGTCTAAATGCATTAAAAAATACCAGGTCTCATACATTTATTGAAAAGGATGTTTAACTGATTTACATAATAGAATCATACCTCAGTTGTTTTCTGGAAAGAAGCTACATGCCTCAATAATAGGAATTTCTTAATAGCTTCTTATAACAAAAGAAAAATTATATTCGGATTCCAAGATAAATTTTCTATTATCATACCTATAAAAGTTGATCTGACGGTCAAATGGACTTTTTGAATAATAGGAGAATATACGTTAGGAGCAATTATAGGACTCAGCCTGCATAGTAAACTGCATGGAAGAAATGATTCCAATTATTTCTTTCCCATATATAGTGTGTCATATTGTTTAGGACAAAAACAGAACTTTGAGATGCTTGTTGGTGGCTATACTGGAAAGGAAAGGGAAGTTTCTTTGATTTCTTTAAATTAACATAGGGTTGGCAATATGCTTCTAAATATCTCCATTAGTGCTTATTTAATTCCCTAATCTATTTAAATGGGCGGTTTAATGTTTCAACTCACCTAATTTTGTATTTTTACGATTATAGCACATCCTTCTTCTGCCCTTTAAATTTCTTCTATTGTCTTTTGAATGTCTTCATTCTTATTCCATGGTCTTCTTTCACATCCTGTACTGTATCAACTTAAAAACCAACTTCCACTCTCTTTTTTTATTGCTGCCTAGCAATGTTTAAATCTAAGTTATTTCCGTTATTACTTTTTAGACTGGACATTTAGGTTTATGTTTCTTCTGCTAGTCTTGCAATAGGAACATTACATTGATGCAACAATCTTTCGACAGCTATTGTTAGTTATAAGTCATAGCACTTTTCTGAGATACACAGAAAAAGATGCTGTTCCATTCAGAATCTGTATGTTTCCTAGGTGGTGTCTGGCTAGTTATACATGGTAACAATAGATGAATCTAATCCATGCTGGATTAGATGGATCTGGGACCCAATCCAGCAGAGTTCTGAATAATCTGAATTGCTTTTCATAAGAACATGTACAGAATAATTGAGAAAACACATGCTGACATTTTGCTGAGGAAAGCAACTTTCCCAGAATCAGTGCAAACAAATAGGGGCAGCTGTTCAACATACTACAGGAAACAACAAACCTTGTTTTGATACTTTCTACCTCAGAGTAGTTCGACACTACTTGACAAAATAATTTAGTACTGGTTAGCTATTTTTCTATACTACACGAATGGGATTGACTGGCTTAGCTTGGTTATCAGCTTTGGTTAGAACATTACTCTGGATTTCTTATCAGGTAGATCATGTATTCTGTTTTGTGTGCACAATTCCTCTTCTATTAGTTGCTTTATCAGTCTTATTAATATACATCAAATTTCAATTACACCAGCCTATGCATGCTTCAAAATGGTACACATTAAGTTTATACTTACTCAAAAAATGTTGTCCATCCAATTTCATCACTTCTAGTTGCTAGGAGTCCACTGTTGCCATGATATGTAAACAAGACTAATTCCTGTCCTTGTGCTATCATATTTTTTAAGCAACCGTTGGTTCCTATGGTTAACCAGATGACTTGATTGTCAGGAGATACTACCCTTACTGGCATCCGATTGGGGTCACGCCTAATACGAAGGGTATTTCCATTGCTATCAGTAACTGCAGTTATATCATTGTCATTACTGTAGCTAAAATTGTACAGATAGTCTCCTGTGACTAAACTCATTGTGTACTGATGAGTGCCATTAACATCAAAGATATAGAGCTCCTGATCAGTTGGAGAGGCAACTTCATAAAAGTTCATGGAATTCAGCAATGGTTTGTTCTTTGACACAGCTCTTATTCGAATATTTCCAAGATCTGCAATATACAGTGTTCCATCGGGTGATACAGCTAAGGAAGAAGGGGCACTGAGTTTGGCATCTTTAGCATAGCCATCACCATTTTGATAGCAGTCACAGTTAACATCATTTTTGCAGTCACATTCAGAAGGTATTCCAGCTACTAATGAGATTTCTCCATCAGTTGTTACTTGTCTTATTCTGTTTATCTTTTTTTCATCTGTTTCTGTAATGTAAAGCACCCCATTATAAGATAAAGAAATAGCCGTGGCTGATTCTAAGGTAGTTTGTACTGCATGTTTTCCCACTGTATATTCCACTCCAGGAACCTGGCAGTGCATTGGCCTTCCAGCAGCTATACGGACTTGCCGATTTTCTGTAATTTGAAGCACCACGTTGTTATCCAGCACATATATGGAGTTATCCATTGGGTTGATAGCTAAATCTGTTGGCCACTCCAGACGTACCTTATCAAAACAAGAACAATTTATTAACACATTAGTTAACCTGGCTTTAGCCACATAAATTTTCTGAATGAAATTTAAAATAGCTCTAGTTGCTACTTTTGGAGTACTTGTCTGTTTTCTTTTAATTGCATGGAATTACTAGAGAATGATGTTATTCAACAATTTAAATGACTTAACTTAGGTGAAAACAATTAGACCAGAAATTAAAAACAATGAACAGTCTGGAAACAATGCAACTTGATTTTAACGACTGAACTTGTATGAATGAAAGAATTAAAAAAATTAAAGGAGCTTCATCACTGGAAGCTTTCAAGAAGATACTGGACTGCCATTTGTCAGAAACAGTGTAGAGTCTCCTGCTTGGGTGGGGGTTGGACTAGATAACCTACCTTCCAACTGTTAATCTGTTAAAAGTTAATGGAAGACTTGTTTAAATGGGGTTCTGTGGAAACAAATGGGGCCTTCAGGTCTAACTCCCACACAATATTAAGAGCTTGTCTCCCTACAAACACAGCAATGCAAAGAAAATTCTAGAGAAACTCTACTGAAAAAGGCAATATTTAAAATTATATTAATTTGTGACCCTTTTATTAAAATATCAGTCTAGCAAAATCTCTTAGAAAGTTGTAAAATGCTATGCCATCGCAATCATAGTTCTGATTAGGAGATACAGCATCTGAGTTATGCTCAGACAAGAATAGGTTTTGATAAACATACTGATTTATGAAGTTTGATAGTCTTTCTTGATTTTTGTCATGTGTTAAATTGCTTTCGGGTATACAGTTCTGATTTTTACATTAGCTTTTGACCCACTGCAGCATAGCAAAGAAGCAGCAAGCAAGCAAGCAAATAAAGAAAGAAATGTTTGTAGCACACTAGAACAATGAATAAATGTTTGTACTAAATGTATCTGAGTCTTGTAGTTTTCTAATATATTTTTAATACATGTGCAATAATTGTTACAATCCACCTTGAAGGTTTTTGTTTTTTCTCAATTGTTTCTAAAATGAAGTTATAAAATCTTTGTTTTTATAATTGTTTCACTTTGATGATTTACTTTTTGTAAAATTAAATAATAAATAATTTAACTGAAGGTTGTTTCCAGGGACACTAAATTTAACACAATGTTCTTGTATAAGGCAGTACATTTTATTTTAAGGAGTGATCAAAGGTGAAGTAACTATCAATATCTTAACACAAAATTTATTGCTGAGTTTTTTAATTGTCTGGAATTCACAGACAGAAGGCATAAATAAATGCAAGCATAAGAACATTCCATAACATAAAAATCTTAAAAAACCCTCTTTCTTTCCTTGTCTCCTGCCAGGAGTTTTATTTGCTGAAAAGACATGTGAATGAATAGATTAGACCTGGATGAATGAATGAATAATCTATTCATTTAGACCTGTACTTATTTTTTCATTAGTGAAGATGCAATAAAGAAGATGCTGATGTTGTTATTGTGTGAACTATACAGGCTGTTTCAAGGGAAAACGACTTATCTCAAAAGAAAAAAAAAAAGAAATCTTTATTAAAAGTACCTGGCTGATATGCATGCTGGTGTCACATGTTAATGGTCGCGCGGAAGTCAGATCATTTGAACCAAGTAATGTTGATATTATTCCATTTTGGTCCACTTTCCTGATCATAGTCCCATCAACAAAATAGATTAATCCATTTTTATCTACTGCCACTCCTTCAGTAAAACAAACAAACAAGGATATACTATATGATTTTATTTCAAATTATAACAATCAACATTTTTCCTGTTCTATTTATACACTATTTTTAATGTCTTTTCATGAAACACCAAGAATGATTCTAAAGATTTAATAGAACTGTGTTCTAACCAGATATATCTAGTATACTGGGATATCATATATGAAAATAAAACATTGCTTGTTGCAGTTTGTTAAGCATTGTGTCTAAATATAAATTGAACCCTTCATGATTCCCTGGATACAAAGTCTTTATAGCATGCATACAGATGGACAAATGATGACATATGCATAATGATGCAATCATGCAATTGACATGATTTACGTACTTGCAACACATTTATGACGCAAGCATGTAATTATGGTTTTGCATGATTATGGCATCATATACATGCCATCTTTTAGGTATCATTCCAGGTTTCCATGTACATCCCTGGTAGAAGGTAAAAATATTCAAAATGCATGATAATGAAAGACAAATTATCAATGATAGGATATCAAAGACTTCATTTTTGCAATTTTAGTTTTGGAAGGTTCTTCCATTCAGAAAACAAAATATAAGTACAGGATTGAGTAAACAATTAGATAGTGTTAAATGCTATCGTGAGTGCTGACTAATATTGTGTATTATTTTCTTCATAAATTTTCAATTTCCTCCACCTTTAGGACTCATCAGAGTAGCTTCTACAGCCTTGCCACCATCGCCACATCGTGCTTCATCAAATGGAAGGCACTGTTCTCCAGTCCCTGCTACCACATCAGCATTTTTTGTCAGATCTTTTGCTCCTGTAAGTGATTTTGGACGATAAATCCGTCTTGTATTTGTATCAGAAACATACAATTCTCCTGTGACTGGATCAGTTGCAAGATAGTATCTATGAGCGGGATTACTACTGCAAAAAAGAAAACAAGGTTTTTTTAGTATGATTATAATCCCATTTCACATTTTTGTTTGTCTAATTTCAGCGGTTCCTGAACATTTGGTACCCCTTTATATTCTAAAAAATAATAAAGATCTCCAAAAAGCTTTGGTTTATATGGGCTGCATCTATTGATATTTACTGTTATTAGAAAACAGGGAAATTTTAAAATAATTGACTCGGCAAAGACTACACTTTGAGAACGAGTGATCTAGTTGTATAGGCACATTTGTCTTAAAATTTGGATCAAATTAATTGTTTTGTGATCTTTTTGTTTTAATTCTATAATTGTGTATAATTCTGTGACATCTCTAACATATTTGAAATGTTAATTTCAAATAATCATATTTGGATTTCTTCACTTAGATTGCTCCTTTGTTCTCAACATTTTCTCATGAATCAGCCATTTGAATACACAATCCATATTACTGATAAATATATTGTGTTTTCTTCTGATCAAAAAGCACCATCTTATCACTAGCGTAATTTCAAATATTAGACATATTTGTAATTAAATCTAGCCTTTTTCCAAATACCACAGCATTTTAAAAACCTCTAAATATGCCACCATATTCTCCTATGAAATAAAATAATATACAATTTTGGAGCTTTTCTTCAAAGCTCAATCAATTTTGGAGAAAAAGTTTTCTTTCCTAATGAGTAAATAACTTTACTGAATATTTCTGCTGCTCAAAGATACAATCCAAAAGCTTAACTAGCTGCATCAATAACAATAGATCTAACTTATGGCATAAAAGAATGCATATATAGCTGATAATATTAGACTGCCTACCAATGCACAAAGCCCTAGTATCCATCAGATCAATTTCTAATTTATTTGCAAATGTACTACTAACATGTATCCAATAGATTTGGTGATATTGGAGCATCTGTTCACAAAAAAAGTGCTTAGTATTTCATAAATATAAATATAAAAGTGCTAGAATAACACATTGCATGTAATATTGTTGGCAAAGGGTGTCAGAGGTTAACATAAACAAGTTGTGACTAAATTATGGTTTGAAGTAGGGACAAGTTTTGAATAATTATTAATATGTCATTTTAATAGACACAGAAATCTGGATGGAAAATGTAATGTTTAAGTTTTGGTAAAATTTGATTAATGCAGTAGGACAATTGAACAATAAAAGCCTAAACTGGAGGCATTCTAACTATTTTTAAATTGTGAACAGATTTTGGCAAAGCACTAAAGGTTCTGACAGCTTGTTCTGATTTTTATTTTAAGAAGATCAGAAACCTCTTAACTGGAAAACATATTTTTCAAAAAATTTTAAGATAAAATAATGGTTACAGTAAATAATATAATGGATCAAATATATGCCTTTTCATGCATATCTTCTCACTAATGTGCTTACACTTTGTCTAAAGACAAATAAAAGCTTTCATCAGATATAAAATTCAACTCTGGATAATAATTTTACACAGTTTGGTTGGAGAACAAATCTAAATTTAAAGAATATTTAACTTGCACAAAATAGTGGAATTTGACTTAGTTTTATTACATTAGAAAAACACTGAAAGTGAACACATATTAATCCAAATACTGTTATTTTTAAGGTGAGAGAGAACAACTCAAGGAATATATATTTTAACGGAAGCTACCTTTTGTAGCATTTTATGACTGGAGAAATGGCAAACTCATGTATATTATTAAAACATGTTAGAAAGAAAGTGGGATTCAAATGATTTTAATTCTGACTTTAAAAAAAAAAATTATAAATAGAAAAGTAGATTCTCTCTAATATCTTCTGCACTGGAGACAAATTCCTTGTGTGTCTAATTACACTTGGCCAAATAAAGTATTCTGTTCTGTTCTTCTCCCTGTTCCCAGTTCCATTCCATTCCATTCCATTCCATTCCATTCCATTGTTAAGAGCTTCAGACACATTTGAGATGCCAGAGATTAAATTTTGTATACCAGATTTTCCATCACAGTGCTAAAACATTCTCTGATCTATTCTGTTGAAACCCAGACATGTTTGTACACATGTATACAATGTTCAACTATGTATCTGGGTTACTGCAAGCCTTGATGCCCAGCAGTCAAATGTGTATATGGATTCCATATAAAAAGGCAGTATGGTAGTCTCTGTCTATGGCAGAGGTCTTCAAACTTGACAGCTTTAANACTTGTGGACTTCAACTCCCAGAATGCCTCCTCCAGTCATGTTAGTTCAGGAATTCTGGGAGTTAAAATCCACAAGTCTTTAACTTGCCAAGTTTGAAGACCCTTGGTCTATGGTATTGAGGATGCCCAAAGACAAAGAAGTGGGTGATGGGTGTAGCAGAATGAAGATAGCAATCATTGAAATAAAACATAGCCAATACCTTAAAAACAGATCAGAAATATATAAAGATAATGAAACACTGTTTTATCTGTTTTAAACATTACATTTTCCTAAGGAGTCATACTTTAAAATGTAACAAGTTAAACTAGGATGTGAAAGTAATTTGATTAATAATAAACAGTAGCAACTTTTCACCTTATACTTATGAAGATTTATCTCGGAATAGTTTTAAGCAATAATGTTTGAAGCAGTTTTTGTAGTACTTTATTTACTCATTTAAAGCCAATAATAGCCTCAACAAAATGTATGAACATGCTTAAAATGCTTACCTATGTCTAAAATCTTTATTTCTTGGTGGGTAGGCAAAAGAAGGAAGAGCAAAAAGAACAGTATTAGAAGGAAAAAGTTAAAAGAACAAAAAATTGGTAAGGTTGCTGGTAAGAATTTAGCCTTAATTTTATGTATTAATTTATTAGTTAGATTGATCTGGGAGCTCCAGGCGGCATACACAATCTCTATCCTCCAACTTTTCCCCCAATAACCAACCTGTGAAATCATTTGAGTTGAGAGAGAGACACTGACTCAAAATCACTCAGTGAATTTTCATGGCTAAAAAAAGACCCAAACTTGGCAACCCCAGTGACAGTAAAATACTGTAGCCATTACATATAGCGGTTCCATTGGCGTGGCCACCTGAATGGTTATGACATATTAAATGGTTTTCTATCTGTGTGAATAAAATAATATTTTGATACCATTTGTATTTTTATATTCTGATAGATAAAGAGATACTACTGAGTCATCACAACCACATTCTAAAAATTAGGTATTTAAAATTAGGGGAAAATATACCTTAGTTCAAGTACACTTGTTACATTTCCAGATGGGAATATCCGTCGAACATAGTTGAAATCTCCTACATAAAGGCTTCCATCAATCCCACAAGCTAGGGCAACTGGAGCCAAGAGTTTATTGCCATCTGCTTGACCATTGCAACTTGGGCAAGAAATGCTGCGCCGTCGGCCATTACCCATTATACTACTGACAACTGGTGGTTGCTGAGAGATAAACTGATTTTCCCCATTGCCTTTATACAGGATTCCTTAAAAAAATAACAGAAACACGATCACCCTTGTCTTTGTAATAATTTTTATAACCAGATACATTTTAAATATAGTAAGCTTAAAATTTCACAGTGTGATTGCATTTCACATTAATATATGAATAGTGTATTTGAGCACATACCAATGAAATTCAGCAATAGTTTGTTCATAAACTTTGTGAGCACATACCAAGAAACACTGTTTTAGAATCCCATTGGCATTGTCCTTTCAATTCCAACTGTAACTTTATGTAACAATGTATGGTTAGATATCCTGTTCTCAACGATTCATATTTACAGCTAGTTCAGTAATAAGACAAACATGGATCTTCATATAATCCATAATGATTCTCTCCTAATTATTTCTATCTACACTTGTAATATTATGTATAATAATCCAAATATGTGGAAGCAGAACCATATGCAAACAGCTGATGTACAGCTGGTTCTCAAGTCTGCCCAAGAACAAGAGCCATGTATGTGCATGTAACCCCAGTTAGCAATACTCTTCTGTTTCTGGACAGAATCCAAATCTATGTTTGTCTTGTTTTGTTCCAGATGCTGGAATGTTGACTGCATCTCTGCATAAACTACTTTTCAGTCTGCTATATGAAAAAGAACTGCAGAATTTATTTGCATGCAATTTTTCTCTTTTAGTTTTGGCTAAATGTTGGATTGGAGCAATGATTTCCCATTCTTTCTTTTCTTGGAATAAACTACAAACATATGTGCTGTTACGAATCAAAATCTTGTATTAGTAGATTATTACTGTAGAGCAGTTTTCTGACAGCCTCAATTTCACATTGCAAAATGGTTTTATAATAATTTACTTTGGGTTGCAGAGTCTGGTTTTATAATGTATTTGGAGTTACGTTCTCATATGTCAAACACAACAAAAATGCTTTTGCAGGTCACCTGCCCTTTAAACCTAGTTCTGCTCAAAGGCATCAACAATCATTGGAAAAAGACAAAGTATCTTGCCAGCATCATTTTTTATGACCTTCAAAGAAAATGTGGAGAAGGAAGATATGTACCTAATGTAGACTTACACAATTAATGTTGCCTGTTGGACAGACTTCTTTCCTCATTATTATCAAGATTAATGAGTCAATCTAAGTCTGCTGCAAGAACAGTGAGCTATTATTGTAACATTGGTTTCATTATAAATGTCAATCTAATTTAAATCATGCAATGTACATGTCACTTTGTACTGTATAGTAATACTGGCTTCATTGACTGTACAAAACTTAAAATTGAAATTCACGGTAATTATTATACTTTACCATTACCAGTAAAATATATTTATGACATTTCACAATTCAAGTTACTTTATTTTCATTAGGTAAATATTTCATATACTATTAAACAAACGTCTGTCTGTCTGTCTGTCTGTCTNTCTATCTATCTATCTATCTATCATCCACACACCCCCACCCTCCCTCTCTCCCTCCCAGAAGACTATACAGAAGACTTATCATTACTCTATATGGAATTCAATTCCTCATAAGCACTTAGGAAAAAAGTGCACTACTGGAATCTGAACTCCCCACTTCTATGATTACATCCTTTATGACTATCAGGAAACCTGCAATGTCTCTTAAATACATGAGTTCTATAAATTTAATCATGTTTCCTAGAGTTAGTACTATACCATCTGATTTAAATATCTCATTACACTAAAAAGGTGTTCCTTCACATCTTCCTTTTAATATAAACAATGAAAAGATGAACATTAGACTATTGCAGTCATTCAAGATATTCATATAAAAACCTGCCACTGTATTTGCTCTAATCTAAGCCAATGCATTTTTCCAGCTCATTCATCCTAGTCACTTCATTTATTCAATTACACTTTCAAAAGTCATTATTTGCCAACTGCCTCCTTAGCACATCTCTAAGCACTGAAGTTGATTTACAAACAGCATATACTCAATAGAAAAATGATTAAATGAACATACATATACTTAAAAAAAACACCATTGCATGAGTAAGTTCTTGGCCACCAATTCCTTTTGCCTTACATGAGTTACTGCATTGACTGGATAGCGTCTTCGTTTTATATTGTTTCATGGTTAACGGCCCATTTAAAAGGGGTAGGATGCCATCTCTTGGGAAAGAGCCAATATTTTACTTACTTTATCTATTGAATCAGCATATTTCTGTTTGATTATTTGCCATCAAGCTGGTGTCTACTTTTAGTGCTCACAGATATTTTCTTAAGAAGGAGATATTCCTTTACCAACCTCTTACGATTTATTTCACTTTCTCTCCTTCCCTCTCTTCTCATACATACACAGTTTGTTTTTTTGTATACATTGCATAGACATACAGTATGTTTGGAGAGACAGAATCAGATAAAAGAGTGCTATATTGCATGGAAATTAATTGATTTGGAGAGGAGCAATACATTTTGTGTTTCAGAATAATGAATTAATCACATTATTGGAAGAAATAACAGCATTCTCCAAGATAATGCCTATAAACTTTTTTTTAAAAAGTGCAATTATGTTCAGACTTGGAATCTGGGGCTTTATGCTTTTCAGTTAAGATGCACTACATAACATTATAAGATTAATAATACTCACCATTTTGAACATCTAATACATGGTGTTTGTCCAGTGTCCATCCACCCATGTTGGAGGCATCCAATTCATAACCTTGTAGAATGGCTGTCCGTTTTTCCCACAGTGTTAGATCCAAACAAGATTCATACTCATAGCCAACAGATACTGAAATAAATAATAAAATAATTATTTTACTATAAACTAAGCAATGCAATGTTTGATAGTCATGATTAATTTATTTCCATTTTACAGTGTTATTAATATAGAGTGACTATAAAAGGCTTTTAACTATTTTATCTGATTAATTTTAATGTTCAAATGTTTCCCATGCCCCAAAGCTGTCAGCTACGAAGATCCTGCTTCTCCTTTATGCTGACGATGCGGCCCTCCTTTCATTGTCAAGGCCTGGTTTGAAAAGATTACTTTCTGCATTTGGGTCTTACTGTGCTGAGAACCACT